>JAVCKT010040932.1:0-17664 GCA_032273925.1 Rhynchotus rufescens
GTCTACATGGGTTACCCTTTTGATAGCAAGTCTTTCAAGCTCTTGCTTCTGGCAGGAAGAGGAAATATGGTCATGCTTTCCATGGGATTCAAACGGTATCCTGTAACGCTGATCCACGGGATTGCTGTGCTGAACACTTGAAGCCAAAGTGTTAACACATGGGGGAGAAAATGGTTTTAAATTCTACTGTCTTTCCAGAATTTTGAAGAGTTATCACTATTTTATCTTAATTCTTGCCATATGCTGTCCATGCATTAATTTTGTAATGTCTCTTTGGGATACAGTGTATATGGGAAAACGTGATTAAAAAGTAAAATTGTGTCGTAGTGAAGTAAGCTATTTAGACTGAGATTTCTCTGCCTTGCCTCTACCCTTAGGCAGTGTCTGTGCTAAATACTGGTTGCAGACTGCAGTGTTTTTTGATTTGCTTTTTCTTCACTCTGCCTTATAAAAATAGAATAACAGCAATATTTTCTTATCTATCTGTATTTAAAATAGAAAAAATACAGTTGGTGAGTTTTGTGTGTGAGGGTTTCAGCGTCCAGTGCTTCAAATCTTGGTGCCGCTTTGTTGCTCAGTGCAGGCTGGTGATGGGAGCCCAGGCTGGCAAACAGAGACCAGCACCATGAGAGGGCAGCGTGTCCTGGCCAAGGGCAGGGGCCTGCAGCAAAACATCTCGTGCCTTGGCTTTCCATAGGGCCCCCAGTGAACCTGGGAATCTGTCTGTCTTCCAGAATGGAAAGCATCCAAGAAGCACATTTAAATAAAAGAAGAGAAGCAGTTTTCTGCTCTTTAACAGATAAACTTTCATTACAAGAATATTGTATAAAGCCTGTGTCCTTTGTTGCTGTCCCAGCATTGTCCTAAAAGGTCCCAATTAGAGGCCTTGACTGCTTCCTTCAGTGTGCTCCTGGTGCTCCGTCTCTGGCTGTGCAGCGATACGTGAAGCACAGGCTGGGTTTCCAAAAGCTTCATGGTGCTTGTTGGACTTGGCATCTCAACAGGCTTGTTAACCCTTGTAAAGTACTTTAGAAAGTATTTGTGAGTAAATGTTTTCTCTTGGTTTCTATGTTATCTAGAAATTTTCACCTTGGTACTTCCAGGTGCTGAAGTTTTACAAAGTTTTTGGAATTCCATCTTTTCCATCTTGGGAATGAATGCAAAGTGTTACTATGGTTATTAATCTTTTTTTTTCCCTTTATGTAACATTTTAGGAAGTGCTGTGAATAGAACTCACATACACAGATTCAGAGAATAATAATTTAGGTTGCGAGAGAGGCTCTGGAGGTCATCTAGCCCAACCTGCTGCTCAAGCAGGACGTCAGTCTCAGAAGCCCATCGGGTTCCTCAGGCCTTTTCCCTGAGCAGTTTTGAAAATCCCTGAGACTGGAGATCACACAACTTTGCTCGGAGACCCCTGCCAGTGCTCGTCCTTGTGCATCACACACTCCGGTTCCGTCACCAGTGCCCTTCCATCACCCTGGCTCCCGGGTGCTGATCTCTGTCTTCTACTGCATGACGCAAATTGGGACACACTTAGTCTATCCCATGTGTAGAAGTGGAATAATCTGCCCTGTGGATGTGTGTCTTTCTCCCTACTTCAACAGGTCTGTGCCTAACTAGTCTGAATATGCAAATAAGTGTGAAAAAAATCCCACCTAATGTTCATATTGACAGACAAGTGAAGTTTAGTGCTTTCAAAATCACTGTGGCAGCTCAGGTGCTTCATTACCTCTAGAAGAAGGTAACAGTGGTCTTGTTTGCACTGAAGCTCTAAGCGTAAGAGCAGTGGGGACGCCAGCATTAACTTGTTGTCCTCCGTCCTGTTATGCAGTATAAATTCTTGATGGCTTTTGATTTAGTTGCTTGTACATTATTTATGACATCTCTTGGCTGCAACTGCTGCAGTCCACTAAGCAAAGCCCAGCCTATTGTTTCTGCTCACAGAACTGTAGTTTGTTAGGGAGCAGCTCCCAGGTAATTAGGCAACACATGCTGTAAGTGGTTGTAACACAGGCTCTTCTAAGTAGAGCATTAGTTAGACTGAATGACAGGTTTAGGTAATTTTTTTCTTCTGTACACTTATCTACTACAGATAGATGTTATTGTGTCTGGAAATATTAGATTAATTTTGCCAAGAAAGAAAGGAGAGCTATATTCTTTTCAGAGACTTTCATTTAGAAGAGTGTTATTTTAAGTCACAATATTGAAGTATGTAAAGCAGAAATTTTAGGATTAAGATTTCATACAGTGATCCCATGATAAGGCCGTGGGCTTATTCAGGGAATGGACTTCATGCAACAGTATTCACTGCTATTGAATTTACAGCGTTTTGAACAATTTGGGATCATCTTTAACTTGACCTATGCTCTTGTACATGTATTTTTTTTATTTGACAAGGTTTCAAGGGCCAGAATTAGACACTAAAAATAGCTGGAGTAAAAATTGCAGGTCACTATTGAATACCTGAATATGCTGTGAGAAGTGCAGTATTAATTTGGTGGGTATCTTTTCTCTTAGTATCTTAAAATCAAGAATGGATTCTGTTGTGGCATATGTTACAGGAACAAGTTAACTGGGAACAGTGCAGGGGAAATGGGATGCAGAGGAAATGGGATGCAATTGAGCATTGCACTGGAAGTTGGAGTCTGTAAATAGCTCTCCTCGAATTGATGGCTTTGCTGCACGATGACTCCTCGCAGCGCTGCTCTTGAGGACTGGAGATGGGGAGCAGAACATACCATTTCTCCCATCAAAGATTGGTCCCTGACACAAGCTACTCTGGCTTAGTTTTTAATAAGAGAAAAGTTTGAGTGAAGGATTGACTCCATCACTCTTTAAGTTAAAGAGTGAAGGACCTTTTATCTCTTAAGGCTCAGTTCTGTTTTAAATCTGTGCATCCAGTTTGGCTAATTTGGAGGGATGATAAGGAGGAGACTTCAGTGTACTGTTTTTTGCAGGTAGAAACACAAAGTGAATGACTGCCTTGCACACTTACAAAGTGTGGTTTGGATGAACCTAAAACAGATACTAGACCAGACAGGGCTTTCTCTAACTTTTTTTCTTTTTTTCCTCTATACATTGCTCCACATTCAATATTTAATTTTCCTTTGCTGTCTGTAAAATTTACATTGAAAATGCCAGCTGTTCTTGCTGTCTTAATCATTGTCAGGAAGAAAATCGTCAGCAAATCGTTCAATGCTTTATCTGCAGCAGCTGCCCCAAGGGAAGCAACTGCGTGCCGTCACCCTGGGGATGTGCTAACCATCTTGGTCCTTGACACCCCTTGCTTAAAAGCAAACAGAATCTGAAGGCACAAATCAGCATCTTACTGGGGAAGGAGGCAATAAATTGGCTCTATTGGTGTAAATAGACTTCATTCTTAGAAGCAATGGTCCTGTAATGATTCACACAGGTTACAAGTCAGGTCTTAAAAATAGACTTGAACTGCAATTTTTACCAATTGTGTGTTTCTTTAGAACAAACATTTGTAGAATACAATGCTATTTGTTATGGAAGTGGTAATTACCTGCTCCCACTCTTGCACTCTGCTTGGTAGCCTGTGTTTTTAGCAGACTCTCCTTTGGCTGTTGGAGTGGCTGTTGAAGCCCTGCAGCAGAAAAGGGGTTAAGCTTTTGCTCCACAGCAGAGTGCAGCCACTTGCTCTGCTTGACAATTTGCACAGTGTGAGTATTTTCTTGTGCATCACAAAGCATCTTCATCTAAGCAGAAACTGGATGATCTCACCTCGGGTAGGAGAGTGGGAGGAAATGGATGTTGATCGTATACAGGTTAAATTGTTTAAGCACAAAACTTGGAGCCTTGAAAGGCCTTGGGCTTTTCTCCATGTGTCTGCCAGTGATTATCTTAATTTAGACAATAAAGTGGAGAGAATTGATGTATTAGAGCTAGGGAGTTGCATACATTTGTTCTCAGCTTTCGGAGCTATTCCTGGCTCTTTCACAAGCCGGGATCTTTGTTTAGCCTCATTCCTTATCAGTCAGTATTTTTGTCACTTGGTGTAGTGGGCAGAAGACGTCAGCGAGGGACAGAGGGACTCTGGAGGAGATTCCTGGGTGCTGATTTCCTCCTGCAGCTGATGGCAATGGCAGTAATGCTGGTGTGGTGTTAAAGCGTGTCCTTGCCCTGACCAGACCTGCCCCAGTCCTACCCAGGACAGCTGAACGACAGTGAAGCTCTTGGTTGCATAAAGGCAGTAGCTCTGTCTGCTGCACTTTGCCCACGACACCCGGCCCCATTCCATACTGAGGCTGAGCACAGGGATCAGTCCCACCTCTGCTCGAGTATAGAAATGTTAAATTGCAAGCTTAAGAGATCTGATTACCTCCATGTGAGAACTACATCCGTGCTAGATTCTGTGTTTGGCAAAGCCTCAGGCTCCCCTGTGTTTTATTTTAAAATTGGCACATGACTCACTGAAACTAAGGACTGTTGAAATAAGGCCATGGTGGTAAGGCTGGATGTCAGGCTCACTGAAACCTGTATCTGTGCTGCCTTTGATGTTTATGTGCCTTGATCAGTCACTCTCTTTGTGTCACTCTGTTTGCATGTCCTATTAACCCCGTGTTTTCACAAATGACTTCGGGATAACCAGACTAATTTTTGGAGGATGGCTATTTAGTACTTTGTGGTTATCTGGTGCCCTTAAAAATTCTTGGAAGTTGAATGCTAAGAAAAAAATAGCTTTAAGGTTTTTTTCTATTTGAAATTAGCATCATCTTTGTGGATCTGAACAGGTCTGCAGCTCTAAAGAAAAACCACCTGTGACAAGCTTTCATAAAGCATAGCCCCTCGCAAGGAGAGCAGGCTGCTTACGGTACCCAAGTGAATTATCCTGTGGTGGGGGAGCCCAGGGGGTCTCGTGAATTCGGCGCAGCCTCTGATACGGGGATAGAGTCATCAAACACCTCCCAGGGGGAATAAGTCCATTCATGTTTCTATGACACCTTGTGGGAACATGTCCATGAAGAAATACATTTGAAGAACAGAATTGTTTGGAGTTGTGTGTCTTCAATTGAGAGCCCCCTTAACTTCTGGTAAAGATGACAACTGTGTATGCGGCAGAACAGAAACTATCCCAAGAAAGGAAAAATAAAGCTTGATGTTTTTCACCTCTTATTTCCACGTGCTGAGCAGAATTTTAATTAAGCTTTTTTTCTTTAGAAGTTATTTGAAGAGGTTTAAAATTTATATCTCGTGCTTCATTGATTCTTTCTGTTTCTGTTCTGTGAGCTTACTATCTTTTGAAAGTGAAATTTCGTGGCATTCATTCTCAATGTTTAAAAGAAAGAAGTGGTATGCAATATCAATAAGACATAGGGGTTAAATATATTAAAAGCTGGTTAATTCACATTTTTTTAATTAATGGGCATTGAGTAATCATGATACCTTGGTGCTTAGGAGAGATCTGTACCAGCCTCCTCAACATTTTAACCACTTACTCAGCTGTAAGTGCAAGTTATTGATGATGACAGTTATGGGAGGTGAAAAACAACCAGCAATATCATGAGGATTGAACTTTCCGAAACACTTGAAGTTGGTTCATTAAGACCAGTCTCAATTTAGTGGGATACTCTTGCATTTATTTGAGAGCAGGAAGTGCGGGATACGGTGTACAAAGTATGGTGGCACAGGGTAGGAATTTGTGGCTGTAGCAAGGGTGAGGAGAGCGGAGCAGCCTTCGTGGTTACCATCAGGGCAGACCAGAGCTCGTGGACTTCGTGGAAGCTGCAGAAGTGAGGAGGGAGAAGAGCGATAACTTGAGTCCTGCGCATGACCCTGGGAGAGCGATGCTGAGAGGCTGTGTCCACGTGTTTGGAAGCACTGGAAAACTGAAGAGTGAGTAAAAGGAGTCATGCAAGTGGTGAATTGAGGAGGTGATGTGAGAGTCAGTGAAAATGGCATGCTGAGATGTGCATGGAGTTCAGTCTTTTTGCTTTCTGATAGAAGGTAGAGGGCTTTTTAATCTAGTAGTTAAATTTAGAAGAGGCTGGAAGAAGGACGTGAATTCTGGTGTGCTCTGTCCTCGCTGCAGCCGGAGGGCTGCTGCGAGGTGAGGGCAGGGCTTGTTCATGTGGTTCTGTTTCTGATGTTCCCCATCTCGGCTGTCGTGAACAGAAGTACTTTTTCTGCCTCTTGATTCCCCAAAAAACATTTTGGTGTAAAGTATTTTTTTCATAATTTTCATTACAAAACTAGTTTTCATTATAAATAAACCTACTGAGCTCTATTTTCTGCTAGTTTGGATCAATTCATGTTGGATCTAGTTGTTTGTTTACGTGTGTTCATTCACTTACATTGTATGGCTTTTTACAGTGTTAACACTTTACAAATCATGCCAGATTTTTTCAAGTGGGAAGGAAGAAAGTTGATGAGATTTGCTGATTCACACAAGCCAGGACTCTGTTCTGGAAGGCTAGATGAGTCAGGGGAGATGCAGATTTTTTTTTTTTTGTTTGAGGCTTTTATCAACCTTCTGAAAACACAGCTATACAGCTGTCTTTGCATGGGTTAACTTGAGTCCTTAGCAGTAAGAGCTCGTGGGTTCTGCAAGGACAGTGATTGTTGTTGACTATCCACTTCTAGCAGCTTGGGAGCACTGCCTCACAACCAAGACTGCAAATGAGTTGGGAGCAGAAGTCACTTCCCATGACCTGTTAATGTGCATAAACACAAAGTGTTTTTACAGAGAAGTTACATGTTATACAGAGAAGCTGTGAACAGGGACCCTGACATTGACTCAGCTAACTTTCTGCTCAGAAGACTCTCGGTTCAGTTGGTTCCAGGACGAGAGAGAACTCATCTTCCAGCCTAGTTAACTGTTGGTAAATAGTCTGCAGTTATAAACCTTACGAACACATAATTTTAATTCCTAAATCTTCTAACTTATTTTACAGTCAGCAATTATTCTGTATATTTGGGGTTTCTATGCATCGGTTCTGTATAAATTATTCTGACATACTGTCCTTTTCGTGGACTCTTAATCAAACCCTTGCTTTATGGGTATTTTATCTGTCGTAGTATAAATGATAATCTTTTCACGTGACTTTAGGACTCGAGTGCGAGTGATGCAGATTTGCCTACTAGGAAGGACCCTGAGTAGTGTGATCAGGTGCTGAAGCAGAGCACAGCATATACAGGCCATTCCTTTTTGCCTTTTGAGTGCCTACTAAACTCAGAGATGTTGGGATTTGACTCTGAGAACAGTCAGAGACAAGGATATTATTGCTGTTGTGTTTATTTCTTATCCACGTATCCTTATCCTCCTGCTTCAAAGAGGGATGCTCTATTCAGAGAGTGCTAATTAAAACTAGGAACCAAACATTCCAAAATGAAAGATTATCAGCAAATGTTTGCACAAGTGAAAACACTAAATGAGTGAAGACATGAGTCTTCGTCATGTTTTCTGTGTCAGAGCTCTTTATTGAAAAATCCCAGTAAGGGGATGAGGCACTCAAAGGCTTAGATCTGCAGCATGTCACAAATTGAAACTCTCTTCACTATCCAAGCACTTGTCAGGAGAAGGAGTTGGTAATGGAAACAGAGCTGATGACTAGTGCAATTCATAAACATTATAAATTGTCAAATGTGGATTTTGTTTAGATTTAAATAGAGATGTTATGAAGTTACACTGGGCAGCTTTGATTTGTTGTGTTTCTCTGTGTGGCGAGCGCATGTGTTCAGTGCACTTCAATCCTCATTTTCTTTAACAGCATAACAAAGCTGGGTAAGCAGTTCATAACACTTTTGTAATTCAGAATTATTCAAGTTTTCCTCTGAATTGCACTGTTAAATTATCATAATTTAAATTTATATGGGCTTAAAGGAGAAGAATAAGATGAATTATGTATCAGAGGATCTGGTTTTGAAAACCCCAGCTCTTCATAACCAGCAGAGAGAACAGTTTTGGGAAATTAGTCTTTGAGGAAAATATTTCTTCATTTTTTTTCATTTATTGCCATTCATTTTTTTCCTTTCTTCTTCCAGACAAGGAGGGAGGGAGGGTGAGGATGAATGCGTTGGGCAAGGTGAGAGTCAGAATGATGGAGACAGAGCAAAGCAATGAGAGAGTCCATCTCGGTGACACATGCATCATGTTCAGTGCCTATGTTCCTAGAATTGGGAATAGGAGCCCCTGGGTCCTTATGGATCTACTTAGAGCAATTCCTTTTTAGGAGTCTTCCTTTTAGGAGGAAAGGGAGGAAAATAATTCTCAAATGCCTATTTAAACCCAGTGGAAGTTCCCAGTGAATCACTTGGAAGGCTTTTGCAATGTGAGAATTGAATTTAAGAGGCTAAGACTTCTGTGATAATAGTTGTGCAGCTAAGGATGATGCAGGTTTAATGGCTCTAATCAAATGAGGTGAAAGCAAACAGATTTATACTTTAATTTTTGATTTGCTCTACAGTTGATTCTGTACAGGAAGAAATGTCTTTTGGTTTTTTTTTGTTGTTTGTTTTAAATATAAAGCTTTGGAAAATATGGCCTTAATGCTGGGCATTCAGTTTGATTAATTCCAGCTAAAATTGTTCATTTATAGCATTTACATTAAAATAGCTTACTGTAAATTATTCTTTAGAAAACAAAGGTAACTGCACTGAAGAACTCTGTTCTCATTTTGTTTATTCATTGATTGTAAAAACTAGTAGGTTTATTGAGTCATGAATTTCCTCTGCAAAAGTCATGTGGGCTCTTGCTCAATGCATATTATTTTTATAGACAACAGCAGAAAGAGTTTGAGTAGATTTTATGAACTTGCATAGTGCTACTGGACTTTTTGCCCTACAGCTCTCAAGGTTGCTTTTGGACACCTTTAAAAAAAAATTGGTGTCCATGTCTGCAACGTTCATTCCTTTCTAATACCAATGTTATTTTAAGTGAGAAGCTATTTGCTGCAATTAATGGTGTAGTGATTTCATCCCCGAGCTCCTCTACAACATTTGGATGAATACCATCTGGTTTGGGCAGATGCATAGGGTTGATTTGTGCAAAATGTCTCTGACTGAGACGTTTGCATGGGACGTATCCTAATGCAGCCCCGGAAAAGCAGAGCTGTGACGTGGAAGCCTTTCAGAGCACTTCCAGAGTGCACAGGGATGCAAAACATCACGTTGGCTCCTCTGGCCTCATCGTCTCTAGCTGCTCTTTTCTGACCTTGCTCATACATCAGCCTCCCAGACTTCTGTGACAGGCGTCACATCTTCTGTTAAACTTGACAGAAGAGTCATTAATAAGGTGTAAACTTTTTCAAGTTTTTTTTTAAAGGTTTTTATTTTGGCCTATTTCATTCTAGTTTATCCTTCTGTGGATTTTTCTTTTTGTTGTTGTTGGTGGTTTTTATTATCCTATTTCCTTCAGCTGAACAGCAAAAACAACTCTCTGAAGTTTTCCTTCTCCCTTCAGAGCACCTTTCTTTTAATCAACTTAATATTTTGTTCTTTGCTTGGTCTACTTTAAGTAGGGTGCACTTGCACTCTTTTTTTTCAGTATTTTGTCTTTATAAAGCCCTGTTAGATATTTAACTTCTTTCGTTACAGCTTTAAGCCGTTTTTTAAGCAGGGATCCTCACTTTTGTGCAAGCCTCCTGCTGAATCCGCCCCCGTTGTGGCTGTTCTGGCTTCCTTGCCCGTGCGCAGACGTTGAACCAACGTGGGCCGTGGTCGCTAGCGCAGCGCGACTGACCGGCAGCCCCGCTGAGACCAGCGGAGAGCGGCTTCCCCTCCAAGATTCCTGGCCAGCAGCTCCTGAAGCAGCATCTGAAAAGTTGGTCCTGGCATCGTGCCTTCATGCAACGCATAGCCAATCTACGTGGGGTCTTCAAAGTCTCCCATTGCGAGCGTGTTTCCTGCTCTTTCAGCCTTTGTGTTCACAAAGCCAATCGTGGTCACCGTTTCCCTCCAGACTGGCCAGTTCCCATCTGGACCTGATGATGGTTTGCTGAAACCGGGTGGTTTCCACATGTATGACTGAAATTCTACTCCACATGGACTGTATGTTTCTTCATAGAGTTATTTATCAGATTAAGTTTTTCAGGGTGGATAGCACCCTTACAAACTATTCTCTTCCTGTATTTTTCTCCCTTGCAAGCCCCCTCATTCCTTAGATATCTAGTACTTGTACAGAAGCACATTTGTTTACTTTATTCTCTGGCCTGGTTTTCTATTTTATTCATGCTTGTTTAAATGGGATGTTGTTTTATCTCACTACTCTAAATCATTTTCTAGTTCAGATTTGCTAACTTGTCTCCTGCCTTTTGCTTGAGAATCCAGTCCTAAAGAGATGTATTGTCCCAAACTGCCTGCCTTTCTGCACTTTAAACTTTCCTTTGCTCTATATGTGTTCTTAATTTGCTTTTTAATCATGTGGCTATTAATGCTACTGACTTCAAATCTACTGGTAAACAGAACAGTGAAAACAACAACCTTGTACCATTTTTTCTTTGTAAAGTGAGTGATACTAATGATCATTACCTTAAATTTTCTTCTATCAGTATGTGTGTGTGTGTGTGTGTATATATATATATATATATATAAAAATTATTTCCACAGTTTGCTCTGCCTGGGGGTTTACACGTTGGTCATGTCATCCATGAAGGCAACCCTACAGCTCTGCCTAGGGGAAGAGGCTCCTAAGCCCAGAAGCATTCCCACCTTTCTCCCTTTCTGCATCAGCTTCCCTGGGAACATTCTTGCCAAGAGTGAGGAAACCTTTGTGAAATACTTGGCCATGTGTTTTCTGTACATTTGTCATCTGGCCTTTTTCGTTTCCTTTCTCTTCCCCCCCTTTCCCCCCTTAGTTTTATACACTCGGTACGAAAGCAGGTTGAAGCTGAGCAGCGTTCAGAGGCTCTGACGTCTCTGGTGGGTGAAAGCAGAGACAGTGCCCATCAATAGAAGAACTTGGACCTGTCTGTGGCTGCTTCCCCACTGCCCCGTGCAGGGCTTATGTTCACCCTTCCCTTCAGGGTGTTTTACAATATTCGCAGAAATATTAAGAGCAGGAGATGAATATTTCTGGGAAATACACGTAGTTGTTTCTAAGGAGGAGTCATACAACAAGTTTCCTGGAAATTTCTGAAGGTTTTCATGCATTTGCAAACATGATTTCATATGGCTTTTAAGGAAGACTCTTTTGTTTGCTTTTCCAGTTAAACTGTTTTCCAGTATTTTTCCTGATCAGACGAGGCCCGAGCCCTGGTGAGTGCTGTTGAATAGGTTCTTCCTGCCACCATCAGCAGTTTGTGTTGGGGCTCGGAGAGTGCCGGGTTCGTGCAGCCAGTGAAGCCATCTGGGGAGGTGGGAGCCCGTCCTGCCCCCGGCGCTTCGGGCAGGGATCTTGTCCCAGCCCGTCACGGCCGTCTCCTCCATGAGCTGTTGCACAGAATCACTGTCTGCAGCTAATAGCTGCTTTGTTTTTATAAAAGGAGAGCAACGAAGCCTGTGCTCCTGGTACCCTTGGACTGTGACACGTGTGTGTTTTTCAGCTCTCGTAGAGGTGTCCATCACAGCTATTAGTGGTGGACACAGACACGTGTAGCTCACCTTGGAGCGAGGAGAGGCCGAGAGCCCTGCACTCCCAGGCAGAGCTGTGAGCAGAGGCACAGCCTGAACTGAGGGCAGGCCAGTGCAGGTGAGCAATCAGGCACATGTTTCTAACTGTGAGCATGATTGCACAGTGAGACCAACCACCAAGAGTGGTCTCACTAGGTGAGATAGTGCTCCTCATGCTCCTAGTGAAGTCAGGGTGGCTTTTCAAGAGCCCTGCGTTGGTCAGTGTGACTTACTGCTCTGATACAGCTTTGCTTGAGCAAAACTCTGCGGCCAGTCAGGGTGGATAATCTAAGGATTCCCACCAGGTGAGGACTTGGATGAATCTAAATGTGAACATTGTTAGTATGGAACAGATGTATCGGAGCCTGGATAATAGCAACCTTGTTAAAATGTAAGGGGGCAGGTTAGAGGATGAGGATGGCTCATCTATCATTTTTTTGTGAGCTTAAATTCCGAGCCTGTATCTAGCTCTAGCGTGATTTTTTTTTTTTTTCCTTCTTTATGTTTATTACTCTATCATCATTCTTAAGGTTTCTTACCTGTGTTGGCAAAGATTGCAGACAAGCCTTACAAGGGGGGATTGGAGTACAGGGACTGATGTGCTTTGTCGTGTGCTGGGTTGGAGAATGCTGAGATTGTGCCACTACCGTTTCCTAGATGTGAAGAGCAGAGAACAGCAATGCCAAATAGATTTTCCTTTCCTCCGTCTTTTGAGGCATGTTTGACTCTTCTGACATAGAGACATGGTTATTTTTATGGATTTTTTTTTCTGCTGAATTCTAGGGACTGTATCCTATGGTCTGTAATTATTTTGGTGGCTTTTATATCATCCAAAATATTGGAGCAGAAAATGGGCAGTGTGTCAGAGAAATCTCCAGTGTCTTTAAACAGGAGGAGGCAACTTCTCCCTTTCCTGTGGTGGCTGCTTCATCTCCTGTATCAGGAGGACCTCAACTGTCCCAGCAAACTGGGACACAGTGCAAATCAGGATCTCCCATGCCCTAGAGGGAAGGAAGACAAATTCAACAGGCATTTTAAACTACTTTTTCTGTTGCTTCTTGTAACACTCAGTGCGCTGCCTGACAGGATTTTGGCAGCCAGGGACCGCTGGCATTCCCGGGAGTGGGGAAGGGAGTCCTCCCTTAAGATGCATGGACACTATCAGCTTTCAGCAGTCGCAGGATCTCAGGCACCCAAAGCTGCTGATGCCATCCATCTTCATTGCAATAATTTGTTTTTGAATGCATCTCTTTAGAGCTACAGCAAGACATTATATAGCTGTTAATAGTGTCTAAGATATTATATACTTAGTAGTCTAGGAGACTGAAATATATAGGATCTCTAGGGGGGTGTCTTTTTCTCTTTTTTTTGGTGGAATACAGATTACGTAGGAAGTAAAAGTCTCTTTTCAGCTGCTTTCCCAAATTTTAAACAGGTTTGGAAGCTTCCAATGAAATCATCAGTCACCAAGTTACTGTGCATAAACATACTCCTAAATGTAACAAGTTTCAGATTTCTCCCTAAATTCTTTTTTTTGCATGTGTCAGAAAAGCCCACAAACTACAGACAGCTGGAGCAAACAGAAATAATGATTCTGCAGAGAAGCCTTTACAGCATGTGGCAGAGGGACCCCAGTTATTTCATTGCCTGCTTGCTGTGTGTGTCCGTGTGCTTTTGTCAAGACTGTACACAATATTAGGGATGTTATGAAATTTAAATTGCCTATTCTGTTACTCTTCTTCCAATAATAGAAGAATTTAGATTTGGGGGAATTATTATTACGTATTTGAATACATTTTTCATGCACAGCAGGAAATTTTTAAAATATGTAATGATGCTACGAGAAACAAAGAAGAAAGTAAGGGAAGTAAAGATGCTTAAACTTTAATGAATGAGTGCTAGCAAATTTCATTTTTGTATTATCCTGTCCCTATAGATTTTATTTTTTTTAAAGGAAGAGCTCTTCTCTAAATATGTAGTGACTGCGAGACCTAGACATCCCTGTGCCTAAATTAGCTCTGTAGTTGCCTGAGGTTATGTGTATAGCTAATGGGGACAGGTAGGGGCCTCTAGAGGATGTCCATGATCGGAGAGGTGCTGAACTGACCGCCAACATCACCATTCTGGGTCCACCACCTCGCACAAGGTCCATTCCAAGCAGGATGAGTCTAGGTCATGAACTTCCCACTGGGAGTTGAGGAGTCAGTAGGTATCAGCTCTCCAGTTCTGCGGTTTCAAGACCAGAGTTGGAAATCTAAAGTAAATGTAGGGTGCAGGAGGTATTAAAAAAAAAGGTGATATAAGGAAAGATGAGTGAAGTTCTTGCTTGTTAGGTGAGGAGAAGGAGTGAAGAGCGGGTAGGAGGTATATAATAGAAGGAAGAAAGACTTGGTTCCAGCAGGAGAAAGCTGCTGTGGGGCCGAATATCTCTTGGATAATGTTTGTGTCTGTTCAGTATCTTTGCTTGGTCCATTTGGAACATTTTTGGGTCAGGGAAGGATGGACTGACAAGAGGTTGTGTGTGCAGGGGGTCTAGCTGAGTAGGTGATAACTGGGCCATGGTGGTTTTTGATATAACAGGGATGTTGCTGCCCACACTTCCTGTTTCTTGGAGTAAGTTGCCAAATTTATCATCCTGAGAAGAGATATCCCAAAAAAATGGACACTGGGGTTCTGTCACAGCAAATTTATGGTTGTCTGTGTAGGGAAACTTCCTTTTCCTTAAGGAAAAAGGAAACTGCTCAGTGTTCCTTCCTCATCCTCTGCTTGAGCAAATCAGCAAACCAAGTGCCCAGACTGGCTTTAGAACAAAAAGGATCAACTGTTATGAAAATGTTCCTTTTTTAGCTGTAAATAGGAAAGCAGAAAGCATAATTAATACTGTGATGCTTACAGAAAAACAGGATGTATTCTATAAGCAAGAAGAAACAGTCAATTAGATGTAAAGTAATATAGATAAATCCCATATGATTTAAATGATCTTTAATGATCATTTTATGTCAGAGATATGATTACAGATTGCTAGATTAATCACATAAGATATTACAGTGGAATATATCTTCAGTGATACAAGCATATCAGGATCTTCATCCTACTGAAAATGTGGTTAAATAAACACCTGTTTGGAGTAGGTTTCCTGGTTTGCTTTTAAAATTTAGCCATGTGTAAAGCAATTATATCAGTTGTGTATTTTACAAAATCTCTGCTTTTAGTTTCTGACAATATATTTCATTGTTGTCTGTATGGATGTAAAATTACTTAATTGCCAAGGAAAATACTCAGCCCACCTGAAGAAGTTCATTACCTATGTATGCATGTTAAATACATTTTTGTTCTGTGTAGAATAGGGCGAATTCTCATTTTTAAACTGTTTTTCATTGAAGTCTTGACTTTCCGTTGTTCCGCTTCACTATTTGAAACGTGTTTACAGCAAACTTAGGAAGTGTATTTTCCTCTTTTCCATTTCAGCGTATAATAATAATAAAATCTGAGTGGCCTGCTGATAATCTTCAGGGCAAAGGGATTTCTCCTGTGCTGGAATAATGGAGATGTGTACCAGGGCTTTCCTGGTGCAAAGCAGAAGCCTTAAGAAGGGCAGAGATGAACCCTACCACCGGGCAAGCTTGCATGGCAGGTTGAGTTCATTAAAAGAGTGTATAAGTCAAGTTATGACTTTTAACTTTGGATTTTCATCATGGAAAGGGTGCATTTGTCTGCATTTTTGCATTTTTATATAACTCTGTGCATGCAGTGCAAGTGTGTTCCTGAAGTGTGGTGTTTGTAGTCCCAGTCCCAGCTGCAGGTTCTCTGCTGTTGTTTATAACTTACGCTTAAAGCAAAAATAGATAAAGCTTCTATGAGCATCGTGCTTTTCTCATCGTCAGGGGATGTGATGACTTTAATATTGGCAACTGTCTCTATATTTAAATGTTTTGTGTGTATCTACATAGAGAAGTAGGGAGAGAGAGTGAAAAGAAAATTGAAGTAATTATAAGCAAAGCTACTCTTATAATGCACTAAATTCTCTGGTTTGAGTCATGATTTTGCATTTGGATCTCATAGTGACTTTTTGGTAAAAAACAGAATGACTTATTTTCTCTGTTGATTTCAAAACAGAAGGAAAACAGCAGGTTCCAAGAACAGGCAGTGTGTATAATCACACAAGAGAGGACAGAATTAATGCAGTTCTGTTCTTTTTTTGACTGGAATAATTTTAAAAAATAACTGTTTTAGTATTTTCGAAAACACTCTAATTTTAGGTCAAATTTTGTGTTTTGCCTTACATTTCTCCTTTCCTAGTCTGCTGCTCTTTCTTTAAGCAATGATTATCTTTAGGAAAGTTCCTCTGTCCATTTTTTTTTCGTTTTGTAGAATGGGTCTGGCAAGAATATATTTCTAGTATCAAAAGGATTTGCCCTTCTCATGAAGTCTCAGAGTTGGTCATCTGATACACAGCCTTTCATCCCACTTGAGTTTTCCTCTTGCAAGAGACAGTTTTAACTTCGTGACAAACAGCATTGTCTCTCGGTCTTAAGTGCACCCTTGATTAAAAAACTATTTTTAGGAGCATATCCTACAAAAAATCATCCCAAAGAGGGTTTGAATAGCCAGCAGTTGCTGATAACACTTTCCTTTTGCCCTGTTCAATTTGCAGTGTGTGCCCTGCAGAAATGTGTCTTGAAGGGTAATAGAAATGAGCCCTTTTATATAGCAGTGAGTTGTATATTCTCCTATAACATATGACTGCTAAGGGCATCAAATACTTGTTACTGGCTGGCTTGGTTGAATTTTTTTTTTAAAAAAAGAGTACCTCTGAATATTACTTGGAAGTCTGGGGCTGTGGGCCCAGTGTGCGGCTCCTGCTTCAGAGGTATTCACTGGTGTTCAATTGGCCCTCTAGAAAGTTAATTGAAAGTGAGAGCTTGTTTTATTCCTTCAAGATCTCAAATCCAAAGAGAAGAAAGTACACGCAGAGGGATCTGGTGGGATACGCTGCTATGCCTGTCACAGAAATGTCTGGTTTTGATGTCTTCCCTGGAATGTGAAGTTTGTTCCTGCACCACCCTCCGGCTCCTGAACTCTTAACCCATTCTCTAGGCCTCAGATTATTTGAACAAATGACCCATATCTCCCTCGTGGGTCCTTCTTATAAGATTGATAGCAGCGAAGATTTTTTTCCTTTTGTCTTGGGTTTATTTCATTTGAGAATATAGATTTCTGATGATGTCTAAAAGAGATTAGTCATGTTTTAGATTTGAAGGGGGAGTGCTTTTTGTGAAGTTCTTTGGAGGGGATAGTCTTACACATAAGACTGTATAGCCCAAATCAGGATTGAGTTACCCTATTGCTTGATCCCTGGGGATGCATGGCTGGTTTCATCCATTTGTAATGGGGACTGGAGCAAAACTTCAGCCATGGGAGCGAGAAGCCACCACGGGAAGACTGTGCTACCTTGTTGTGGAGCTGTAATCAGAGGGATGAAATGGAAGGAAAGGAAGGTCCCCAAGTGTCCTGTGCATAGTGTCCTGCTGGCTTTCTTCCTCTGTGCGGAGTGGAGAGCACAGAGCTGAGATTGCTCTTCATGTTGCCACTGTCCATTGGAAACCAAGCGTTTAGGGTTGTCATTGTAGGGGTCTTGGACCTGAGCTCTTTCCCGGCTAAGAGAGCCTTGAGAGCCTTCTGTATCTGCGTGCCACAGAGCACGTTGGACACCGCGGCGTGTTGGCACGAGCCTGGGAAAGGCAGGCACGTCCCCACTGCCCCGCTCCAGCAGCGCTGCTTCGTGCAGTGCCAGCCTGGCACACGCGTGCTGAAAGGAGCTCTTGACAGAAGCTGAGGGCAAATTCACTTCGTAGAGAATGGAGATGGTCTCATCAGTGTGTGGTCTCATCTCTGGAGCTTAACTAAGCCCTGCCAAGAGCTCTAAGAAGAGTCAGGGTGCTGTAAAAGTGAGGTTAGAGTGGTTGGTTGGAGGTGGCTGTTGAAGCCCACTGTGCAGTTGAGCTCCTGAGAGCTGTCCATTTTATTTTATTTTATTTTATTTTATTTTATTTTATTTTATTTTATTTTATTTTATTTTATTTTATTTTATTT
>JAVCKT010040969.1:0-17662 GCA_032273925.1 Rhynchotus rufescens
GTATCTTCACAGTAAGACCAATTTCTCTGGCTGCACAGATGTATTTAATTTATATTCATAGGATGTCTATATCTGACTCCTTGGACCCAAACATCTATATAGGATGTCTATATCTGACTCCTTGGACCCAAACTACTCATTCAAGAGAATAACTTGATTATCAGCTGCACAGGTCTTCTATTTACAAGACTGTTTTCAGATGGAGGCAAAAATGAAATAGGAACAAGGCACAGCACTAGTCAGTACATGTTTTTCCTAAAGGCAGGTTTTTCCTATTTCACCCAATACTGAACCCAATGTTCAACATGTGGAAGGAAGGAACAATAAAGAACAGAAATCCTTAGGATTGATTTCTCCTTTGAGAAAACAATTAAAGCTTGAAGCTAGTTGAAATTCGGCTTCTTGGTTAGTACTGTAAATAAATAAGAACTAGTCATGGGAGAGTAAAAAGCAAACTCTAAAGTCTAATGGAAAAAGAGGTGGAAAGAAGTTGGAGAGTGGGAGGGGAAGAGGAAGGAAGAAGAAAAAAAAAAAAGGTTTTTCTACAAACTTCAGGTCTTCAAAGACTTCTCTACACACATACCCAGCCAGCTTAACTGTGTCTTCTTTATTCTTTGATCTTAATCTCCAAATGATTCATGGCATTCAGTGATCAGCTAAGCCAGTTCACTGGTCAACTATTAGGAAGTCAAACACAGCTGCTCTTCTTGCTTTCACTCTGTCTTGTACTGCATGCTGATGGTTCATCAGAACTGTATTTGCAGGTGAGAAAGAACCACCAGCAAAATGGAGAAGAGCTTTCCCTCTGTATGGCCCCACTGCTGCACCCCTGGTCTTGTGTTTAAATGTTTTCTCTTGTGCTCCTTTCTTTTTGCTCCTCTTCTTTTGCAATATATCTCATTCTCTCCGATCATTCTAAAAACACGGGCTGAATCAGATGACACCCTCCAGGGGAGAGACAACTTGTGTTAGGATCAAAGGTTCTGGTTTGCTTCCTGCCAGAGGTCACCTGTTGTATACATTACATTCACAAGTTACTTTTGAATCACTGTTTATTCACACTAGGCGATTCCATCCATTTATAATGTCCTAAAAACAGTCCCAGTCTTGAGAAAAGCTGAGGGCCACTCAAGAGATATCAAATGCTTCCCATTCTCATGAAAGCTGAAGGCTCAAAGTAACTTGCTGTACTGTGCCTTAACTTCACTGGTTAGAGCATCACTGAAAAACTTCACTCTGATGCATCTGCTTTGAACCTTTCCTGTTTGCTAACCATCACTTTATAGTTATGAATGGCCGCAAGATAAATCTTGAATTATTACTCAAAGGAAGAAGAATTCAGCCACTTTTCCCCCCCTCCCCGAGCTCATTTTCTTATTGTATTTTCTGTCCACTCAGCAGTATCTGCAAGAAGGACTAAAGCTGTTCTCACAGTTCTAAGAGATGTGGGAACCATTTAAGAATTGTCTCTGGATCCCTTGCTCTCCACTGGGACACTCTGTGCCTAGAGAGGGAGCTGTGGTTGTTCCACTCCTGTTTCAGGTCAAAGTTAGCCCAAAAGCCAGCAAGATCAGACAGAGACTTGCAAGCACCAGTGACTGAAATTACAAGTAAATGACCTCTCACAGAAAAGTGTTATACCCAAGGTAGAACACGATAGAATCACACTTGCAAAGCCTGTCTTCATTTAAGGGGATAATTACCTTGTTCCCAAGTCCTTCATGATGGCAGGGAAGATTGTCTCCTCCTGGAAGACGACGTTTTCTTTGGCAAAAGAGATGAGTTTTTCTATGACATGTGGCATCCATGAATTTTCATACACTACAATCTGATCCTGACATTTCATTATAGGATGACACGTGTCTTCTTAGAATGATGGTAATGATTTTTTTTTTTCCTCTCCCAGTAGGTGAATTCAGAAGTGTAATCAACCTAACTGTCACTCTCACAGAAGACTGTATTATTTAGTTTATCTTTATTGTTTATGGTCACCAAGATCTATTAAAGCTGTAAAGCTGCATAACTTGAAAATGTACTTGAAAAACTTGACTTAAATTCTTTCAATCCATACTGTATCTGGAAACACACTAAGGCATTATGCAGAAGAAATGTGACACGTGGAAGAAAAATGTAAAGATATTTCAAAAAGAATAAAAAGAAGTATTCAGTCATAAAGCTAATATTTGGTAAGGGGAAATGCCAGGTCTGTAGACCACACACATAAGATTTCTTTTTCAGAGGACAATGAATGAGGAAAGATGCAAGAAGACTATGCCAGATGGCAGAAACAGTAAATGAAAAAATAAACTGTACCACTCCCAGGCAATAACATGGCAATGTATAACCTAGAGGGCTGTACTCTGAGTCAGTGTAGGCTGGAATAACTCCATTAAATCAGTGAAGCCAGCACATTCTGCTGAGAGCTTGGGGAATGAGAGGTTTTATTAAGCCTATTTGTATAAACCACACTTTGGTACTTCCCATGCTGTTTGTTTTCCCCTTATAACACGCTGTCTAGGGGCCAAATTTGGCTTACATGTCAGTTCATTGGGCAGCTTGTAGCCCCCAACCACATCAACATCATCACTGTCACTTACAGAAGTGACGGGTGTAGCAGGGCTGCAGTGTGCAGCAAACAACACACTGTAGACCAGAACAAAGCATCTGCACCGGGCAGTATTAACCAAGGCTAAGCAGACACAAGTAGATGACCGCCTTGAAAACTGCCATCTGAGCCTGCCAGCTCTCACCCACATACACCCTGGGATGGGCAGGGCCCAAGGTGCTTGGGCACTAGCAGTGCTGTACAGCTATTGCACTTCATCTCCTCTGCATATCAGCTCTCCTGTCCCTCCACGGCTTCCAGAAGAGGCAGGAACAAGCAATTGCAAGTCTGAACTTGAGCTAAAATTTATGTTCTAGAGCATATATTATATGTGTAGCTGCTTGTGACAAAATGACCAGGTCATATACAGGAGATGACTTGCAGAAAAGCACCAGACCTAAGCACAAAGACATTTCTAGAAGAAGACTACTATGGCTTTTGCCAAACCTCTCCCATATTTTCCTTGGCAGCAGGAGAAGATGACACCATCTGATGTACTTTTTCCTCCAATTCATTGTCTTGGACAAGTCAAAAATCCATCTGTGGTCAAGTTTTGCAGCAATAAAGAGCTACACCAGACCTCCAGACAGGTGGATAGAGCAAGTCTTGTAGAGACTCAGAAAGTTGTCTGCTCTCAAAGTGAGTCGCTCTATTATTTCTTCTCTCAAATTGCACCTGGCATCTCTGATTTTTTCTAATTTTATCTAACATTAAATGCCTTTTAGAGCTGTATACACACCAAATAAATATGACACTGGCATATCACAGATTAAGAGCAAGAGCCTAGAGGAAAAGATAGTGGCTGAAGTACTTCAGTGAATATCTCAGTAAGTTCATCAGCTAACTTGAGACAATCCTTGTGATACTTGTATCAAATGAAAGCTTAGGGTTTGGTTTTTTTCCCCCCCCCCTCCTTTTCCCCCCTTTGGGTGACATACCCGTCATTGGGTGTGTTGCCTATTTAGAATAGTCATTCATTCTTCTTTTCAGTAAATAGCAGTACTTGGACCAAGGAATTTGAGCTTGCACTTAAAAAAGTTAAGGCCTCATGGCTTGATCCTATAAATTCTTAACTAACATGAATTGTTTTGTTCATTATGCAAAGGAAGAAGTATACTTCTGCATGGAAGCTTTGCATTGGACTGGACTCTTGAGGGTTAAGATTCTCCTGGCTACCATCAGCTTCCCAGGCTGGGCAGCCTCCAACAAATTGAAGACGAGCAGCGCATCAGTGTACAACATCCAATTAAATTTCTGACACGCTGCATCTTGCTATGCCATCTCTTTTTAAATCAGAACCTGTTTTCACTCTTATAATTTAATAGAGCATGATATGAGGCATCAAATCAAAGGCATTTCTTTTAAACTTGACTAAAAATAGCTTTCCTAGCACAGTGAGCTCATATCTTTTTACTTTCTCTTATGGTCAGTTAGCTCCCCCTTCACACATACACATATTTTATGAAGTGGATTCATACAGTTGAGAACTCTAAATTATTAATTTACTTTGTGTTTTATTTTAATAGTTTCCTGTTATAAGAGTTCTCAGAAAAGCAGTTGGCATTTATGCAAACGCACATTTTGCAAGCTTAACTTCTATTTTTGTACATGGAGTATATACTCTTTTCATTTAAAAAGATGGAAGAGTTTAACGGGCATAGCTTTGTCATCGTAGGGTTTTGCTTGTCTCTGTGGCCGTAGATCTGCAAAATAACCTACAGGCTTCTATTGGTCAGAACACATGGCCCAGTCCTGAATAAAAATTAGGCCTCGTTCTTGCTAAGTCAGGTCCTGAGCGTGAAGTCATGGGCAAGGGCAGGGACTAAAGATCAACGTTTGCAATTCCTAGGCCTCCAAGGGAGGACAGAGTGGCTTCAAGGCCCAGCTGTACTTCTGGGCCAGGCTGTCTTGTAACTGTCAAATAACTAAGTTGTCTAAGGTTGATAAGAAGGGAATTAACGCTCCCAAAGTTCAACCAAGTTAGAAAGGCCTTCTCACATCCTCTCATTGGCCTGGTATAATTTTGTGGGACTATGAACCGGCACAGGCTCTGTTTGCTGGGGAAATCAGGGGCTGATTATTGAGAGTGCCACAACTGCTTCCTCAAAAGACCTAAAGAGGGGATTAACACCAGAGAGCAGAAAGTGCTCTTGGCCCAAATGACATAACTGAGATTCATTTATAGAAATAAGGCAAGTTTAAAGATACCAGGTACAACCTCATTCTCCCATGGGGCCCATATAGGATGAATCAATTACATAGCTTATTTAGGTAAAACGAATAAACAAGACAGAAAACAATCATGGATATTTGTGTTACTCAAACAGCACTCGATCCTGCCATCTTAGGTCAAATAAAAATCAACTCTCTCTCAGTGGGGAGATTTGCCTGAAGACTGTTTGGAAAGGCCACTGGTCTGTTTTAAAATGAACACACCCAGAGACAAGGGCTTCCCGATCCCATTTTGTTCATGGGGCAATTCAGACCTGAAACAGCAGCAAGTTATTCTAGAGGCCACACTGATGGGCAAATGAAAGGTACAAAAACACAAGCTTTGTGAGAGTTACTTCAAATAGCACAACACACTTCACATGTTTATGCTGCTAAGAATATGCAGGACTAATGCATTAAATGCCCAGGTGGCAGTACAGAGAAATAATGAGATTTGGAAAAAGAATAAGGCAGATGAGGAAGAGCCAAGGCTAGATTACATGGATATTAAAAACTTGCCCCGATGATTCAAACAGCTGTGACATCAAGTTTAAAGGAACTCTGAGCTTATTTTCAAGGGGACAAAATTTCAACAGATTTGCATATGTTCTTCAACAGAGAAGATTGTTGTTCAGAGAAGATATGTTCAGATTTGCATATGTTCTTCAACAGAGAAATTAGGGTCAACTTAATGTGTTGTGGTGCCAGGTCAATGCCATATTTTGACCATCTGTGGAAGAACCAAATTCATGCGATTCCTTCTACTATTTGTTCAGGATGACAGGAGGAAAAAAAAAAAAAAAAAAAAAAAAAAAAAAAAAAAAAAAAAGAGGATGGAAATCCAAATACAATGTACTTTGTAGTTTACCAGGGTAACCTAAAAGGCATCCGGCACATGGCAGAAATTCGCCCATGGATTCCACAGTCTCTTAGTTAAAGTGGAAATAATGGGAGATGTTCTGCTGCACAGTGTCGTGTTTCTCTACTCATGCTTGATACAGAAGACCTGATATTCAGTTTAAACCTGATAGCCAAAGAGACCCCTCCAATAGGAATGAGCACCGAGTACTTCAAAAATATCAGTACTTTGAGACAACTAAGCTCAAGTCTAACTTTGTAATAACAGTGCTACAGCTTGCTTGTCAGCCCCAGTGTTATCCAGATAAACATAAGAGTTTAAATTCTAAGTGATCCCTCAACATAGACATAGTCTGAAATACTTAAGGAGAAGACGGCCTTACCATTGACTCAACTAAATTCCCCAGCAGGAATTTGGAGGACACTAAAATGCTGAGTCCATTGAAGAACTGTTGATTAGATTATGGCCCTATCGAAACTTAAACAGCTGTTTCCTAGGAACATCCAACCTTGCATAAAGAAAATTTTACAGAATAGCAAGACGAAGCACCATGTCACAATTACAGCCTTAGTTCTGCCCCCTTGTCTGTCACAGTACCAAACCAGTCTTCTTGCAGTGCAAGCTGTAGGGTAAGCGACCTGCTAAAAGCAGATCCCAGAAAGCTTAGCTTCCATTAACGAATATTTTAAGATATTTCTCTCTGCACCTCTCAAGTGATTCCCAGGCCAGTGATCCCTCACTCCCTTTAAGTAAGCAGTCTTCCTTTTCCGGCATCCCTTTGCTGTGCAGTCTGAGGGAGAGGAAATTCCACAACTCTGCAGTCCCTGGATACCCTGAGAGAGACTTTTATTGAATTTCCTGTTGGCTAAGCCTCAGGTGGCTCAGGTAATGCCTGGAGGCTATGAGAGGTGCTACTTCAGAGAACAGCCCTGCCTCGACCAGTATGAGGCCCTATCTTTTGCTGCTCTAATAATCAGAAGGAATGTGACACAAGTATTATCTTCTCACTGTTCTGTCATGTTTCCAAATCGTGACTAGGAAAATGCATCAGCTTAATTGAATATTAAGAGTAATTGAAAGAATAATTTTCATCGATTAAGGTACTTTTGCTTCAGATAAAGAACAACACTTCAACTATAAATGTTTATGTCAGAGATTGTTCTTCATTTTGTCATGTTTTAATTCTTTGTTATAGTTACACTATAATTTTTCTGAAGAAACTTGGAAGTTCTCCTGTTCTTAGTGGTAAGTATTTTGCTATATGGCTCATGATATTTGGATGTTCTTGTAGCCTAACTGAGCAACTGAATTCTAAACAGAACTGTTCCCAATTCCTAACCATCTATTAATAATTTTATAGCTAACCAGTATCTGAGCACTATATCATAAAATATCTACTGAGCTTGACTCTTTGTGGCCTTGAAGATTATAATTTAAATTTTCTCATAATTAGTAAAAACCAGTCTCGTTTCAGCAGAAAAAAAGAATTTCACATCTGCTTTCTGCCTGGGTTGGGAGAAAGAGCAAGCCTATAGGCTGCAGATCCCCCCATTTGGAAAAAAATGAATATTCTTTCATCTAGGTGACCAGTGCCATTAATTAACTACTCAAATCCAATTATCTTCCCCACCCCCAGAGGGTGCTTTATCTTTTACATTTCTCTCAACCAATAAAGCAAATCCCACAAAATCCCTCTCACCTTTCTCCACACCATGGGCAACAAACTGCCCACTCCCCAGCGGGTGAGCAGTGATGCTGGTGTATCTAGTCAGGCTTGCTCTTTGCCTGCATCTAAGGGAGAGGGAACAACTTTCATGTTCATTAGAGACAGTCATCACAGACACAAGTGAATTGAATTGTCATTGAAGCCACACAAACCTGACTATTGTATCTGCAGGAATCACTTAAGCTGTGCTCTTGGCTCAAACAGCACTTGTCACATGCTAGAAGTTTAGCATGTATATGAGCATTTACAGGACCCAAACCCAAAACAGTTGTTTCCCACACAAGCATTGAACCCAGACATTAGAAACACAATATTAACACACACCAACCTGTTTTGCCTGGACACTACTGGAAACATTTTTCTTCCTGAGGCTGGGTTTTCTCTTTAGCTAGATCACTGAATTGCTAGCCAGGTGAGCACACCGTATGACAACATACAAACATCAATGTTTAACCAGTTCTGACCAATATCCTTCAAATTAGTAAGGACCGTCCTCATACCTTTAATTTCCTCGGCTGAAGCACACCTGATACCCAGACTCAACATTAGCTGGCAACGTGAATCAGCTGCAGGTCATTTACTCAACACTGATACTGGCTGGGAGCCCTAGT
Organism: Rhynchotus rufescens; assembly: GCA_032273925.1. Taxonomy (NCBI): domain Eukaryota; kingdom Metazoa; phylum Chordata; class Aves; order Tinamiformes; family Tinamidae; genus Rhynchotus; species Rhynchotus rufescens. The sequence goes on from JAVCKT010040969.1 coordinate 8,013, forward strand.
AGAAACATCCAGACAGTCCTGTTCATTTCTTACCACCTTGTAGGGCTCTGATGGATGATTGCAAGCCAAGAGAGGATTTGTAAAACTACAAAGAGGGAGAAATAAGTGCCAAGTGCAGTGGGAAGCCCAGGAGACCAGAGAAGGAGCTATTGTGCAGTGACTCAGAAGCAACCTCCTCCCTTAGGAGGCATTATATGCTTTTTGTTAGAGGATAGGATTTCACATTAATGAGAGACTTGATGGGTATAAATAATAATATCACTATTTGGGAACTTGTGTAGTCAAGAAAGCTGTTCCAGACAATTTGGCTGTGAGTGCCCATAAAAATTTATTGCCCTTCAATTGAAGCTATGCTGGACTTAGAGTGTTAAAAAAACTCACCAAAGTGGCTATAAATGAGAATTCAAAATGCCCACTGGTGACATCTAAAAAGACAATTTGACATGCAGCTTCTCTCTTCCCCTGGTCTCTGATGCAAAGCCTTTCTATCGTCAGTCTTACATATTATGCCAGATTCTATTGAAAGGGTAGTACAAACTACATATCATGCCTCTTCTCTCTGTTCTGCCCTGTTTGCACAAGCGGTGGAATTTTAACCTAAAGGATAAATCACAGAGTCACAGACTCACAGAATGATTAAGGCTGGAGGAGACCCTTGGAGATCACCTAGTCCAGCCCATCTGCACAAGCAGGGTGACCTAGAGCGCATTCCCAGCATCGTGTCCAGGCAGGTTTGGAAGATCTCCAGAGATGGAGACTCCACAACCTCTTTGAGCAAATTGGTCCTAGGCTCTGTCACCCTCACAATTAAGAAATTTTTCCTCAAATTTGGGTGGAGATTCCTGTGCTAAAGATTTTGGCATTGCCTCTTGTCCTACCACTGGCTACCACTGGCAAAGAGTCTGGCCACAATAAACAGTGATTAAAGATCAAATTTACACAATCCTAGTATCTTCAAGGCATTGAATGAGAGGGAACAGCACTGCAAACACAATTAATTTATAAGATGGCCCAGATGGAAATTGGGAATGTTGTGAAGGGCATATCTGGATGCAGCAGAAGGGAAACGGTACAGAAATTTGTAGAAATTCAATTTTCATGTGCTTTGTTGTTCATAGAGCAATGTGCCCACCTGAAACAGCACTTGCAACAAGTTTGGGTACGAAGTTCTGCCTTGTGATGAAGGAGAGAGTTAACAGCAGAATTTACCCTGTGGAATTTGAATAGTTAAATTAATTCTGCTTAAGAAACCAGAGGAAATATGACAAATATTATGATTAATAAAGGGTGTTGTCATCATGCTCGCTTATTCCGTGTGAGGCACCTGATTGTAACCTTTGCACCACTTTCTTGTGCAGTACCATGAAATGCACCAGTCTCTGTGGTACATTCACAATTACAATTTTACATTTTAATTGTCTGGGGTTGTGACTATCTGATTTTTTTTAAGCCTCCCTTCCTCTCTGCTGACTTCCAAATTGGCTGCATCCTCTCCCTCAAAATCTGTGGTCAGAGCTTTTTCTCTGGCAACTCTGTCCAAAGCTTTTTCCTTCCAGTTATTCATATACCTATACATATACATATATTCATATTCATATTGACTGGCTACCTCTACAGGATGATTTTTGAGTCTCCTTAAATTACTTATATTGGGCAGGAGCCATTTGATGCCAGGAGCAATTTACCCATAGAAGTACAGCTCAGGAATTCCAGAATCATCCATACTCACTGAATGCATGATCCAGTGCTGGCGAGATCTTATTCGCCTGCTTGTAACACAGGGAAAACTGCTTCAAAACAGACTCACGGAGTTTATTATGTGTCTCTGTATGTCTCCAAACGCTGTACTACCAGTCATTATAGACCTCTTCAGTGGGATTAGACGGCTCTGTGCAGTCCAAGATCAACTTTTGCAGAAGAGATCAGAAATTTTAACAGTCAGATATGTGGTGATTTTGGTTGAGCCTTGCATCCTGCATTCATTCCAAAGATAACTTTGTGGATAACTGCTTTTGAAATGTAGAAATTACTACTAGTTTGAAGGAGTGCTCCCAAGATAGATAAATTGGCCAACCACAGTTTGGCTCTCCTCTGAGGTTGTAACACTGGGCTGCAGGAAAAAAAAAGAATATGAATCTTTAGGCCAAACATCTGAGTGATACTACAAGGGTTGTCTCCTGTGTATGTAACAATTCTGCAGTCATCAAAAAATCCAGGAGTTTCTTGATGATCTTTGGATGAGCAAGTGGTACTGTCACCGTTTGTCACAGGATGCAAAGGATGAGGCCAGGTGAATGGGTTTGAACAACGCTGGTGACTGCCTGCCTCTGTGTAACGCCAAACACTTTACTGAAATTCATGTTCCTACATCGTATCTTGCTGTGCCACTTAACGTGGTTCTCCCAGCTGCTCAGCTGAGAAACGACTGCTACAACCACCCAGTGTGAACAACCGCATAATCTAGACCACAGAATTCAATTCACCATTTTACTTCAGCCGAGCTGATCCAGATTCCATTTCTCATGGAGTGGGATAATGCCCAGGTCTAATACACAGTTCTGAACGAACAGTGACTTTCTTCCCCAGCTAATAGGTGTAAGAAAGCAGTCAGGCACGAGGTTTCTCGTGAAGTCAGTAAATAGGATAGCACACAGCAGATAGGTACTGAGTAATTTGTGTGTGGTATTGTCTTAACTTTGTATTTTACATCTTACAGTAGTTTGGCCAATCAACGTGGGAGTCATCTTACCTGAGAACAGAAGTCCCTATCCGAGCTAGCCTTGGTAATCAGTGGAGAGAAGCGAATACATAGAAAAGATGAGTCATCTGTCCTCTTTTAGATGTCTGAATCAGGATAAGATGAGTCATGTCTTTCCCAATGACTACAAAGCAAGTTCAAACAGCAAGGCCAGAAATAGACACTTATATTGTAATGTCCAAAGGTAGATAAGTTCAGCACTACTCAATATTTTGGAGCGTGCCACCAGTCCAGTCTCACTGCCTGGTCTGTCATTTCTATGCAAAACAATACATTTATTCTGGGAATGACATATCAAAGTCCTACCTACTTCTGCCTAAAGATTAGGAAAAAGTTCCCTTAGGTCAGCATGAGTATGTGGTGTAAACGAGAGGATGTTCCTTCACAAGTAAAAGCCTAAGCTTAAGATTGCATAGAAATATTAGAATCTGTCTTGTTCCTTATTCCATGCAGGCAAATCCCAAAGTCTCCAGACCGCCTTACTGCTGCTGCTGGGATCTTAGAAAGGTCCTATTGTAGGGGTAGGGTTTGAATTTGCATTTAAAAAGCCAGAGTCAAAGAAAGAGGTATTGGGGCCCAGCTTTCCTTTCCCCGTTCTTTCTCTTCTCCCTGCCTAACCTGGACTTCTCCAACCATCTCCACCATTGCGTTCTGCTAATCCCACTACAGCAAACCTGCAGCCTTCTGGGTGGCCAGCTTTGTGGCAACAAGTGCCAGAGCGAGCCTTTTCTCTGCCATTTACCATCGCTACTTTTGCCATTTTTACCACCTCCTTAACTGAGCACTTTCAAACTGGAAATAGCCAATTTTTAAATAAAGAGTTTAAAATATCTCATGGAAATGCCTTCTGTGCCTGGTTTCTCTTTATCCACCTGCTATCTTTTGCTGTTTCTCTACAGTCATGTCTTCCTATTATATTTTAAAATTGTATTTCTTCTTCCCTCTTCTGCCCCCCAGAGCACCACTGGGAGACCAAACAAGACATGCAAGAAGTAGACAGCAAAGAGAGAAGATGAGACTATGACCCAGATTGCGGCAGTCGTATGAAATAAACTATGTCTCAAAGATGTTTTTTCTACCCTAATCTCTATTTTTTTTATCCATAAAAATAGTGTTTACTTATGACATCAATATAGACTTCTCCAACGGAGAGATTTTCAGTGGGCTATAACCCTTTAAATTAGATTTTTCTAATCCAATAACTAACTTCATCAAGCTGCCAAAATCAATGCAATGTATTAGCCATGGCAGCAAACCCATTAAGGGCTTATTATTGAAGCAGGCACCTCCCTTCAGCTTTTATCTCCCCGCAAGGGTTTTCATAGTAAAGCAGGCCTTTGTTTTTGTTTTTTTTTTAATTAGCCCTTTTGCCCTGGAGTCTTCTGTTTGATTTTCCAGTATCGAGGGGAGTATTTTTTTAACTACTTGATACTTATATAGAAAATTCTGCCTCTTAGTTCTTCGTTACCAGTGATAATAAACCTATGTGAAAGACATTTTGATTATGTAGAGAAAAGAAGGCACAAAAGCAAAGCAACACTTCAAAGGGGCATTAGCTCTGATACTGTGAATCTTATTCATCCATCTGGTTCATGAAGGACAAATGAGCAATTCAGTGGGGGATAATTCACACATACACATTAAGGGGTATGAAAGGGTATGGCTACCAGAGCTACCTGATTGCAGAGCCCTTGCTCTGTGTGTGGAGCTTTCAGGGAACTGTTGGTTTGTTGGTTTTTTTCTCCTTAACTTGTTCAGCAAACTTTCTTCTCAGCTATTATTGTGTGGTACTGAACTCCTTCAGGAGGAATATCCTTATCCATTCTGGTAGTTAACTTGTGCATCTGTTTCCTTTCCTTTACAGAAGGAATTGCAGTTTTCTGCACCTGGCTAACAGCTGCCAAAGTCTCTACAGCTTGTTGAAAAACTGGGGTGCAGAATCTGAGACTAAGAACCTAGAGCTCTCTGCAAGACAGAATTTAACGAGCTTAGGAGCTAGCATAAGTCAATGAAATGTGGACAGTTTATGAAGCCTTGTTTTCTTTCTTTTAAAACCAGGCGTCATGCTGTGAAAAAAACCAGCATGAATTGCCGGTGTTCATCTAGAGTCCAAGGCAGTTTGAAGGAGCAACTTCCAAGGGAGACTGCTCTCCTTGTCTTACCAAAAGGAGAGCTCTGCAACCTAAAAGCAGCCACTTAAATGTCAACACAAATTGTTTTGTTCACTCATCTTTTTGCTGTGAATACCCAGCTAGTGATTTCATCTCTCCATTTCAAAACCACATCCCTCCAGGTTTCAGAAACTCCCAAAGTCTGCAAAATTCCCAAACCTGCAAGTTTAGTGTGCACTGTTTTGAGGGAAAAACACAGTAATAGTAGATGAAAAGTGGAATATGTTGGAAGACCTGAAAATAACTGAATCTGGCAGGAAAGGCTGTCAGAGAGACAAATTTGCCACTCGCTTAGTCCAGTAGTGTCATTTTCAAGGTTAAGTGATTCTTAAGTGATGATTCATCATCTCTTCCCTCAATCTGAGTAGCCCTTCTTGTACAGACCACCTGAGCCTACAGTTTCCCCTTGAAATCCTCCAATCTACTCCTTAGCAATTCCCAGCAAGGGGGATCTCTCCTTTTTGACCTTCTCTCATCTATTTCTTCACAGAAGGATGTTTTAAGCAAGTGTTGGTATCTGGCAGCAGATAAAGTACTGGCTGATAAGTCAAAGAATGTGGGCTGAAGTGCTGGTCCTTGTGGCTATATCCACCTTGCCTTAAGGCAACCCTTCAACACCGATTCACAAGCAAAGAAGGGGAGTTAACTGCCCAGAGCCTGTGGCAAGCTTCAGCATGGCTGGTATGCTGAGGTGTGTGCACAGAGATGCTCAGGAGCTAAGCAGGACTGCGTTTAGAGCTGGGTTTTAGCAGCATAGACAAAACAGAAATTTTCTGCCCAGTTTTCTTCTGGTTCTGCCACACGACTTACTGTGTGACCCTGGACAACCTGCTTCCCAGCTCCCTATCCTGCTCTCCCTGCCTTGCAAATGGTGGTGGAGTTGGAACAGTCAAGGAAAGAAATGTGAACTGTACAGTATTAGGATCTATTAAGCAACTATGTTATAGGAAAACATGGGGAAAGAAAGGTTAACTGGAGCCTTTTGATGGCGATTCCCACCCTATTTAGTGACAAGGTTTTCCTAGCAGATTCTGCCATGTAGAAACCATAATCCTACCAATTCACATGTTAATGGAAAGCGAGTTTTGTGAGAGTTTTTTTTCTTCTTCTTTCAGCTTGTTTCAAGAACTGACTGATATTAGCTGCAAAAAGGCTCCTCGGTGACCCACAGGCGAGTACCCCGTGTGATATGCTCTGTCCTCAGAAAGAAGGTAACTTTTTATTCCCTGTTTTTCGTGAATGTTTCAGTAGGTTGCCTTATCACGAATCATACATTTCCTGTGAGTACAGTAGATCAAGTCAGGCTAGCTCACACTGTGCTGCAAAGTAGATGAAAACCCTCAGAGCGAAGTGTCCCTGGCTACTGGTCCCTGTACAACCATGTCCCTACATTGCCTTGTGCTGGGAGCTCCGGACCCCTGTGACCTGATAGCTTATCTGGTCTTGTGAGCGCTTTCTACCCTGGTCAAGTCCAAACAACCCTCTTTATTGCCATAAATCACGATCTTTGCTAATTTGAGGAGGACGTGGGAACACGAGTTTCAGAAATGCATGAGTCAGGGATTTTGTGTGCTTCATACCCTAAAGCTGGATGGCTGGGAATCTGATGAATAGCTGTTGTTAGAATGTGTGATAAATGGCATTTTTAATGATTTACTTGGGACATTGCTAGTTCACTGAAAGAGAGGTTTCACTTCATAGACAGACCATGGTTAAGAACATGCCAAGCATGCAAGTTTGTTATAGAAACAAATACCTAGCTCTTACAAACTGCTTAGATCATCAGCACATCAAAAAACCTTGTCAAGAAATAGGGCTGCCCCAGGCCTTTAGTGGCCATCTAGTCCATCCTTCTGCTCCAAAGCAGGATCAATTAGATACAAACCATTTTTGACAGATGTTTGCCTAGTCTCTTCCTGAAAACCTCTAGTGACAGAGATTCAATAACCACCCCAGGCCATCCCATGCTGTGCCCCACAATGCCTATTGTCTGAGAACTCATCCTACTTTCTAGCAGAAGTCTCCCTTGCTGCAATTTAAGTTCATGACTTCTTGCCTGCTCTGCAATGGAAAGCACAGCTCCCTGCATTATTTGCAGCAGCGTGTTTGAAGGCTGAAGCCCCAGTTTTCTCCAGTCTTCTGTTTTATTTTCTGATCCAATTAGCAATGTCAATTTGTTCGATCTGCTTTTGCTTGTGGTGTTTTCTAGACTGCCCTCTCTCCCAATCATTTCTCTCTCCTGAGCTCACTGAAATTTCTCCACTTCTTTTTCTGGCATGGTGTTACATATACACACTGTATTCCAGATACTTACAGCATCTTAACTATGATACTCCATGCTGAAAGTCCACCTTTTTGTGTGGAATGTTCCCCCAAGCCTTTCTGCAGTGTCCCAGTGGATGGGAAGACCAAGAAACAGTAAAATGGCTTGTGCAGTCTCCCTCCAGCTCAAAGGCAGAAGTGGAAACGGGCAAGAAGAGAGTGTTTTTAAGGGACTGTATGAAAAGCAGAGAAAAAAACACAGCAATGCAAGTGCCAGGGCTTAATAAGAAAGCCTGAAGGTCTTTTGTAGGCAGTTCTCATTGGCAGTGTAAAGGACCAAACCCACCTTCCATGTCCCAGCATAACTGGGAGCTTTGACTTTCCTCCAAATATAATCAAAGCAACCATTAGAGCATTTGCAGCCTTGGGAAATCTGCTGGGTACCTGCCACACTGAATCAGGACCTTGGTTCATTTGAGTATGCTCCTGGAATACCTCCATGAGAATTTTCTGCCTTTGGCGGTGGGAAGTTCAGAGGTGGAACAGGCTGGGGAAGGGAATGTCGCTCTCCAAAACCACATTGTGACCAGATGGTTTTGATATTGCTTTGCATTTGCATTGGGACAGCAGCTTTCTTTTCTAATCGCTGCCCAGAGGGCCCTTTCCCAACTCCCTGCTTTTTCCCATCACACAGCACGGCCTGATAAGGAGTGGGTCATTCGGGCAAGCTGCTCTTTGGTCACAAAAGTTGCAAAGTCTGGCTTAGAAGAAGGCCACCTATTTTCTCAGTCCCTTACTATTTGGCAGACTCTAACAGTGCTAGATCCCGCCTGCAGAGCTTCCACCTCTGGAAGGCAGGTGTATCCCAGGGAAAAGATGTGCACGGCTGCATGTCGCCTTCGCTGCGGAGAAACCAAGGCGGCAGGAGGCACTGCTGTCAGGAGCAGAGCGGAGCGGGAGCCTCGCAGCTCTCACGCTCCCACTGAAGCCCCTATTCACTCACCTTCCACCATCCGCTCCCCTCAGGTTTCCAGGGATCTCCCCCCTCCTCCTTCCTGTCACTGAGGAGCCCCTGGGAATGCTAATGCCCTATCCTGTCACCTACAGCAAATTGCTCCCTCACATGAATGGGACGCGCTGTTTTGAAGGAGGTTTAGTGGGAAGCTTCATGCTGCTAATTAGAAGCTTGAGGTTTTATTTGGGGTTTTGCTGTTCCCTTCTTTTTCTTCCTCAGAAAGCTGATCTGAGACGAGGAGCTGACTCCCCCTCCAGCAGGGTAATTATTTATGAACGTTCTGCAGAGACCAGAATGTGTCAAAAAACGCTGCAGTCAAGCACTGCCCCCCTGCACCACTCCGCTCTCACTGAACTTGGGGCCATCACATGCAGAGAATAGGATAGAGCTTTTATTAAAATAAGCTGCCTACCTAATTGCTTCCTCTGGGGAAAAAAAAGTCTCTTTCTTTCTCTTTCTTCAACGTCCTCATCTCCTTGGAGAAGAGCAGACCAAGAATAACTATGTATGACTATATATAAACTCATACATAGGTATGTGCATGACTGTAATTAATGAATATGCACTAGTGTTTGCCCAGGGGCGCTAGGCAGGGAAAGGTGGAAAAGGCATCTCCAGTGTCCTCTCCTCAGGGTGAGAGAGTGTGTGGGGCACACAAGGTGTGTGGGGTTGGCAGGCAGGTCCCACCAGGCCCGGGAGAGGATGGTTCAGCACCTAAATGCAAGGGGAGAGATGAATGTAGTCAATTCCTTTGAGCTCAGGGTGCCCATGTGCAGGGGACAAAGCTGCTGAATAGTGAGTCCAGCTTGAATGCTCATATCAGATCAAATACTCAAATATCCTAGGTATACGGCACAGCATGATCAGTGCCCTGCTACTGATGAGGGACAGGATTTTGAATGTGAAGGATGATACCTCTCCAGCATATTCCCCCAGCCTCCAGCACCCTGAAGTCCAGGGATGTGCTGTCGGAAGTGGCAGGTGTGTGCTTGATAGATTTGTCTTCTATGAATTTGCCTAACTGAGCAAAATTCTGGATACCCACTACCCACCTTCTCCTGTGTGAAGGATGGTATTCCACCCCTTCATTCTTCTTTCACCTGTCTTCTACTTATCTGAACCTGTCACCTTCTACTGTCGTTCAGTGATCCTTGGCTCTTATATTGGAGGAAAGAATAAAAGACTTTTTTTCATTCACCACCTTCATATCATTCTTTTCATATCTTTTCTTTTAGCCTAGAGAAGAGAAGATTGGGAGGAGATCTGATCAATACGTGTAAGTACCTGAGGGGAGAATGTAGGGAGGAAGGGGCCAAGCTCTTCTTAGTGGTGGCCAGTGACAGGACAAGCAGCAGTGGGTACAAGGCGAAACCCAGGCAGTTCCATCTCCAGGTGAGGAGGAACTTCTTCCCTGTGAGGGTGACAGAGCCCTGGCACAGGCTGC
>JAVCKT010041004.1:0-17659 GCA_032273925.1 Rhynchotus rufescens
CGGCCCCCGGGCGCCGTCGGGCCCCGCGGCTCCCTCCGCGCCGCCGCGGCCGCGCTATTGTGTGGGAAATCCGGATGCGTACGTCTGGGCAAAAAAACAAAAACAGGAAGCGGAGCGGGAGGGCGAGAGCGCCGCGCTGCGCCCGCCGGGCCCGACGGCGCGGCCCGCCCGCCTCCCCGGCCCGCCTCGCGCTCCGTGCTGCAGTTCGCGGAAGATGCCGCGAAAGTTGCGGCGGCTGCGGCGGCAGCGGCGCGGGGGGACGGGACGGGACGGGACGGAAGGGAGGGGAGGGCGGCGGCGCCCGCCCGTCCGGGGCGCCCGCCCGGGCTGAGCGCTGCTTTCCTCCCCAGACAACATGCCCGTGTCGAGGATGCGCATGAGGCCCTGGCTGGAGATGCAGATTAACTCCAATCAGATCCCCGGGCTCATCTGGATCAACAAGGTGAGGGGCTTCTGGTGCTGCTCCTGGGGCCTTACCCGCGCTCAGGCTTAGCTGCCCCTCAGTGCAACTCAGCAGCACATAAAGGAAAAGAAAACGGAGAAAATTTGCATGCGTCATGTTAAAAAAAAAAACAACTATTTTTGTTTTCAGAAGAGGTAGCTCTGATTGGCTGCAGAGCTGGGTCGCTCCAATCTTTTCCTCTGGAAATCCCCAGGAGGGAAATGACAAATTTAAACAAAAGCTCTCGGAACGTGACCGAGAAGCTGCACGAGTCCAAGGCCTCCTCGCTTTGGGGTCTGCTTGAGCCAAGTTGCCTCCTGGGCCAGTGCAGCGGTGACTGTCACCCTCCTCCCATCCTCAATTAAACTTTAAGGTCCCTTAAGAGGGACCACGACTCCCAGCGAGGTGCAGCCCCGAGGCCTGGGCAAGAGCTGCCCTGAGCCAGGGCTCCAGCAAAAAGCTGGAGTTTTGGCATGCGTCTAAAGGCGGTGGCTGAGCTGGGACGCGCTTCCCCGAGCGCAAGCAGCTCCTTCCAGGTGACTTCCACAGGGATTCTCCACCAAAGTGTCCCTGGAAAACCTGCTGTACCTTCTGATCCACTCATAGACAAGAGGCAGCCTCACCAAACGATACCAAGATAAAATTGACAATATTTCTTATTTCTGCTGCAAATTGTGCGGCTTTCTCAGTTCCAGAGCTCAGAGAAAACCTCTGTGCACCAAAGAAAGATGAGATAAATGGGTGTTAAATGAAGATGGGGACAGCAGGATGGGGAAGCCCCTGTGCTGCTCCTGAGTGGTCTTTGATTAAATGCATCATTGCAAAGTGGCTCGTTTTGAACCTCCCTTTTTAACTCAAGCCCCTGTTGCGTTCCCCTCAGGACAAGAGGATGTTCCAGATCCCTTGGAAACACGCAGCCAAGCACGGCTGGGACATGGAGAAGGACGCCTGCCTCTTCCGGAGCTGGGCCATCCACACAGGTGGGTGCCACCCTTGTGGGGGCTCCCGCACGCAGGGCAGCTTGCTCTGCCTTAGCGTGGCACCTTTCAGGAAGAGAAAAATAGGAACAATTAAAAAAAAAACGGAGCTATTTCCTTGCGGGAAGAACTACCACTGCAGTCAGCAGCCTGTGTGCTCACCCCAGTGCTTATTTATAGGAAGATACAAGATTGGGGAGAAGGACCCCGACCCCAAGACGTGGAAGGCCAATTTCCGCTGCGCCATGAACTCCTTGCCCGACATCGAGGAGGTGAAGGACAAGAGCATCAACAAGGGCTCCAGCGCGGTCAGGGTGTACCGAATGCTGCCGCCCCTCACCAAGGACCAGAAGAAAGGTGAGCGCGGGAACGGGCTCCGCGGCTGCACCCCGAGCACAGCCCCAGCTTCCTGCCCCGCTTCACCGCGGCGCAGCAGAGCTGTCACGGGGTTTGTCACCTGTGCCTGTCACAGTCACACTTTGCACACACGTAGTTTGTGCAACGCTGCGTTTTGCCCCAGATTCCCAAGACAGTCCTAGCAGGGATCCTCCGGAAGGGAGCAGGATCCCCTTCTGCAGGAGCAGCAGCAAAGCCGGCCCAGCAGGACCGTGTTAGATGCTGTGCCTCTTCATGCTCACCTAAAATGTTGCCTGCAAAGCCCCTTCTCACACGGTGCTTATTTTTATTTAACAGAGAGGAAGTCAAAGTCATCAAGAGAAGCGAGAAACAGGAGCAAGAGAAAGGTACGACCTTGTAGAGGCAGCTGAAGAGGCTAGAGGTTTTGGTGGTTTCTCTTGCTGCCTTTTTTTCATGTGGGAACTCTCGTGCTCTTAGAGAGGCCTCAGGCTCTGCCCTTATTTTTGTAGTCGTACGAAGATACGAGGACGGAGGAGTCGGTGGAAAGACTAACCAACACCACTCTCCCAGATGACCACAGCGCTTACACCGTGCACGGCTACACGGGCCAGGAAGTGGAGGAGAGCCCCGCCATGACCTTAGGTGAGACCCGACGCAGCTCGCCGCGGTTGGGGTGGGAGGGCAGTGGGGACGGGGGCAGCTGCTGAGCCCGCCGTGCCCGCAGACCTCTCGCCCTGCGAGGTGAACTGCTCGCTCACCGAGTGGAGGACGCCCATGGAAATCGCCATGGCCGACAGCACCAACGACCTCTACCAGCTCCAGGTGTCCCCGCTGGCTTCGTCCTCAGAAGGTTGGTGCGACTTTCTTGGCCCCTGGTCTTTCGTTGCGCTCTGGCAAGCTTGTAGGCAAGGCCAGAGGGTGAGTGTGCCTATTTGTTGGCAAAACAAGGGGTTTCTTGTAGGAAAACCCACCCTCACCTGGTGGCTTTGGGTTAGTGGAGCCACCAGGCTGTGGCCAGGTCCCAGCAGCAAGGACTTGCACAAGTCACTGCTGACCTGCCCAGGGCCTCATGGCCAGCTTGCAGAGCAGCTTCAGCAGCATCCCAGCGTGATGGCCCAGGCAGGTCAACACACGAGGAGAGCAGAGATCCCATGGGCGAGCTGCATTGGGGACAACCCTGCTAGGGGGGTCCTTCCTTGACGTGCTCCCTAGTCCTAGATAGGGCGAGAGAAACTGTTCCCATGGGCTGAGGTGGAATACTTATCTTTTTTTTTTTTTTCTCCTTTTTTATGTACTTACAAAACAGTCACAGACGAAGATGAAGAAGAAATGAAATCGGAGATTTTCAAGGTAAAATTAACCCTTCTGTTGAGATTGGAGTTGGTGGTTTGCAATGAGAAGGGGATGAAAGTCGTGAGCTGATCTATTGCTCGCCCTGCCCAGGGCTTGGACCACAGTAGCTGTTTAATGAGGAAGCTTGAAAGAAATTAAATGGAGGGAGGCCACTTAGATGGAGGGAGGCCACTTTGCAGGCGTGAGCTAGAGCCATGCACGGAAATATTGGCTATTTTTGTGAAAGCCAGAGGAAGCTGTTCAGTACTGCTAGAAACAGAGGGGATCTACCAGAGTCTGCAGAGACGCCTGCTGTCTAGAAAGGGTCTAGCTGTCCTTCTGCCTTTCACGTGTGTGTGTCCAGACACATCACACTCATCCCCCTGAGATGGCTGCAGCCTCTAGGGAAGGGGCTGCAGCAGCATCTCCTTGGGGAAGGGGCTGCAGCTGCATCTCCTTGGGGAAGGGGCTGCAGCTGCATCTCCTCGTGCTCTTGCAGCTGCTGGAGCCAGTGCCCGAGTGGCACACGACCAGCGTCGGGGGCAAAGGCTACCTCACCAACGAGCCCGGCTCGCAGGGCGGCCCCGGCGCCTTCGTCTACAAGGAGCAGGACGCCGAGATCGACACCACGTCGGGTGCGGAGCCGGGGCTGGGCAGGGCGGCAGCGGGCACGGAGCAGGGTCTGCATGGGGGGGGGACACGGGGAGGGGGAAAAGCAAATGGAGCAATTCCTATGTTCCTGGCTGCTCACATTCCTAACTGGCTTGCTGGAAGGCTTTAAGGAAGGCTTTGATCTAAAATATATAATGGAATAATAATATATAATATACAGAAATATATATATATGCTCCAGGAAGCTGCAGATTTGGCTCAAGGTTACAGACTTTTAGGCCGTTCTGCTTGTGACTTTAGACGGTTATGCTTGTGGCAGCTCCTGCTAACATAACTGAGGAGTTTCCCCTACCAATAGCTTAAAAACAGGACGGTTGCAATGGACAGCATTCTAGCAAAGTGCAAAGCTGTTCCCTCCGCCCGGGAGGAAGGCAGGCGGGATCTGTGGGAATCTCGGGGCTGCCTGGCTCCCGCTGCGCCGCGGTGCTCACGTTGCCCCCGTCTCCTCCAGGAGAGCTCGAGTTCCGATTCTTCGAGCAGAAGAGCAGCCTGGACTTCTCGTGGCTGGAGACGGTGCGGCCGCCGCTGCAAGCCATCCCCTGCGGCCTGTAGGCGCCGGGCGCAGGAGAGGAGGGAAGAAGTTGGTTCTTACTGACTGGAAGCAGAAACTAGCTCTTATATTCCGTTTAACTCTTAGATTTGAAACAATTTAGCAAGAAAAACTCCTTTTTTGGTTTTTTTTTTTTTTTTTTGGGTTGTTCTTAAAACAGCCAAGGTGGGGGGACGCATCACGTTAGCAGCGCAATTTGCGCTGAGGATGCACGAACGTGGTGGTCGCCCCTGCTGGGAAACCCTCGCCAGGAGTGAAGCTGCTGCAGCGAGCCGGGGCTCGAGGGAGTCGCGACACGTCCCTCCTGGTTGCTGCTTGCCCTGCAACCCCGGCGGAGCCTCGGGGCTGCCGGGACGACGCTCCTAGGAGCCACCAGGAATTGCACTAACGACCCTCTCTTCCTTGACGTGCTCCAGCACCACACAGTCCATCTTCAGCTGAGATCTTTCAAGACTCGTGTAAATAGGTTTAGACCAGTGAAATGTGAAGATTCAGTTTAGGCTTTTGCTTCCATATCGCGTACGTATCCGGAGATGCACTCACAAGCCGTTATCCTGCTCGTAACGCTGGCCTATTTCTCTTGCTGTGTACTAGGGGAGGAGCTGCAGCCTTGGACAAGTTTGCACTGATAGGAGCAGAGTTCTTTATTTATAGGCTGTGTCGCCGGAGCCGCGGTGGGCGCAGCGCAGAGCCCTAGGTTGTGTGATGCGTAGGAACCAAATCACTAAGTTGTAATAGACTATTTCCTTGTACATTTTATTTTTGTATATAAAATTATGTATATTTGTGTTAATAAATGTTTTATATATGAGCTGCCTCTACTGTTTTGCCTGGGGGGGAAGCACCAGGTCCCAGCAGGATGCCACATGCAAGGGATTGCCAGGGAAAATCCAGCCTCGAAGCTGGATGCTCCCAAACTTGCCCATCCCAACCCAGCTTTTTCCAAAGACTAGGAGGTTTTGGGGGTGCTTTGCCCTCCCACAGGAACACAGCTTGGATCTGCTGTAGTTGCCCTGTTCAGCTTAGTCAACGGTGTTAAACCTTCCAAGTGCATGGCCAAAATCCCTCTTAGTTGGTTATTTACAATGCCACAAGGGCCAAAACCAGCTAAAAACCAGGTGCTGGCAGCAAGAAACAACCCTGTGACTATAAACACCCCGCAGTGACTCACAGGAGCCCCCGTGGCTCCATGCCCAGGCACCAAGACGCTCTCAGCGATGCCAAGGTTCCCACACTGCAACAACTAACATCCTTACAGAGCTGCTAATAGCAGCACCAACGAAAACCCTTCACCTATAAAATAAAAGGTTATTTTTTTTTGCTTATTTTGGTCCAGATTAAACGCGCTTGCGTGCCTAGTGTGCCATGTGAGCTCAGACCATCCCATGCCCCGCTCAGAGCGGTGCCCTCGCTGGCTCGGGTTGCTCCCCGCGCTCGCCTGAGCTGAGCTTTGCCCGTGCACTGCTCGCGCGGCAGCGCCTGCAATCCACAGGGCGCCTTTATTTGCCCTGCTGATGGCAGCCTGATAACGGGCCGTGTTTCCAGGCAGCCCCCAGAGCCGAGGTCAGGGCTGCGAGGGCCAAAGGTAGGGATTTATTGCCGCAGCAGAGCGCGGTGTTTATGCTTGCAGTGCAAAGGCGAAGCGCGCGCAGACAGCGAGCAAGGACAGGGCAGTTGCTGCCCCGCGCGGGCTCCGGCTCCTGCCTTCCTGCAAAGGGGCTGGGGCCACCAGGAGCCACACGTGTCATATGCAGGGGCAATGTGTTATTTCTATGGAGCGAGTGCCCTGGGAGGCACCCACGTCCCATGGAGGCACCCAAACTCTGCACCTTGCCAGAGTTTCCAACATGCTCCATGTCAACATTGGGCTGCAAGGAGAACCCAAAGCACTGGTTGCACAGAGCAACCTTAGCACAAAGCACCACTTTCCCGACAGGTTTCACTCCATGGTGCAGCCTGTCCCCATGGGAAGGTTGCTTTGCACAAGGGAGCTGGTGGCCACATGGAGCAGAGCCCTGTTGATTTTGGGGGTCTTTAAACAAACAAAAAAATATAAAAAAAAAAAAAAAAAAGAGCCTGGCAGTAGCAGACCTAAATTGCCAGTGCTGCTGTTCAGCACCAAGCCAAGGGTGCAAGCACGCACTCGCTCAATCACACAGCACTCGCAAGCCCTTTGGGGCTGTTCAGCTTCACACCATCTTTCATTAAGGGGCTGTCACTGAGGCGACACTTTCCTAGCTCATCTCCACCCGGCGAGGAAGGCAGCCCAACACTTTGCACCGATTTGGGCAGGCTCTGCCTCCCCTGGGCTACAGCCCCCAGGGTGGGCAGCAAGGACGGGCACGGGGATACTCCCGGGTACCTACTGCCCACTTGGACCCCAGATTTGCTTGCTGAACTCCCTGCTTCACGGGAATTGCATGGGGTATTTGCACGCGCGGGGCTCCGGGGCAGGGCAAACCGCCGCTTCCTGCGAGGGTGTCAGCATGAAATAGTGCGCCCCGGAGCAACCGTCGGCGCGGAGCCAACGGCGCCCGCCTCCTGCCGGCGGCTCCGCCGGAGCGGCCGCGTGCCGGCCCCAGGGGAGGCGGGAGGAGCCGGGCAGCGCCCCGGCCGCCCCCACGGGGTCTCTCCGCGGCCGCCCAGCTCGCTTGGCGAGGCAGGGTGCCCGTGGGCACTGGGGACAGCCCTGCTTGGGAGCCCAGGGAGGTGCTGCCCTCCTTCACACCACCCTCTCCACGGAGCCGATCCCGCTCCATCCTGCCCCGCTCCATCCCACTCACATCTCCCATTGCCCACCTGCAGCTGCCCCAGCTCCCGAAACCAAGGAAACTCCCTCCCTGACAAGCCAAGAAACACCCGATCGGACCCTTTCCCCTGCCCCGCTCATTCAGTGCTCACAGGTGCTGTTGCAGGCCAGCTTAGAAACCCCTGCCCGCGCGGACGCTCTCTCGGCCTTGCAGCTCTTCACCAAAGCAATGAGAATTTCCTCAATTTCCTCAAGCAAGGCCATCTCGGTGCAGAGGGGCAGAGAGCAGGAGAGCCCCACGCACCCGGGGAGCTGCTCCCTGGCACGCTGCACCGCACGGCATCGCTGGCAGCGAGAGGGGACGTTGGCAAAGCAGGGCGAGGGCAGCCGGCACGGGGAGGCACTTGGGGCTTCGCGCTCTCAGGTCCATGCACCCCATGTAGCATCTCCAGCCCTGCTCGAAGGGTGGCAACAGGGGGTCCCAACAGCATGCCCAAAACCTATAGGAAAGAAGAGAAAAAAAGATTAATTTTGTCTTAAAACACAGCCTTCCTCATGAGTTGGAGATGTGCTGGAGCAGCTGGCGTGCTGCTTCCACTCCAGTCTGCAGGAGACCTTCCTAGCACCCAGCCCCGGCACAGGAGCTGCTCTGCCCTTTCCTCATTATTTATTTACTGTATTCCCAAAGCGCAATTAAACCAGAACTGGCCCCAACAGTGTTAGGGCCCAGGTGGTGCCAGTGACAAGATGCAAAGTTTGCAGCTGTGCTGGAAGCCCAGGCTACAGCCACGCTGGGGAAGGAGAAGCAAAGCAAGGGCTACCCATGGGAAAAGGGAAGTGGCCGGGAAGCTTCTCAGCGGCTTTCGCATCCAGGCACTTCCACGTGTGCTGAACTCCCCTGCACGAGGGCAGGTGGGAAAGGGAGACCCGCATCCCATGGGAACAGGAGCAATGTGGGTGCTGGGGCTGCAGCCAGCTCGGACTCGCGCTCCTTCACACAGGGAAGGTGTAAGGGGAAAGCGAAGTATGGGCTGCAGAGTCCGTTTTCTTGCTGGAAACGTGTGTTTTCCTGCTGGAGAAATCCATTTAGCTGCTGGAATCATGCATTTTCCTGCTGGAAAAGTGCATTTTCCTGCATGTCCAGGAACAGCGGCCGTCTCCTGGCACTCTGAGGGGCACAGGGCGTCACAGCAGCAGTCGCTCCGGGCCGCAGTGTTTATGTTTATATCTCTGCTCTTGTGTTTACACGCAAACAAACCCCGGGATCAGTGCGGGGCTGTTGGCCAACCGCGGCTCCGCCACCTCGTCCTGCCAAAGCACTGTGATGGGGCCGAGGCAAAACGCCCGTTTGGGAAGGGAAATGCTCGTGTGGTTGGAGAAGGGTCTCAAGGCAGGACCATGGAGCCCTCCTTCGCCAGGAGCCCCTTTGGGCTCCCCACGCCGAGGCGGAGAGGGACCTGCCCAGCCCTGCAACGCCAAACTTTGGTGGAAAGGAGCAATCCAACCGCACGCTTCTGCAAGGGACCCACGGATGGTTCTGCAGGGAGGCCTTAATTCCAAGCACCGCGTAACCCCTCAGGTCCCGCTCTTGTCCGTGCCTGGGGCCTTGGTCACCGGGGACACTGGTCACCGTCCTCTAGCAGAGTCCCTGTGAGTCTCCAGCAGAGCCGGGCGGCAGCGGGGCTGAACTCGCGCTCACCTCCACGGCCGCCGGGAAACGCTGACCGCAGGCCTGACGGGACCATCTCCAAAGCCACAGCTAGTTAGAATTAAAAAAAACCCTTTATTTTTCAGCTCCTCTGCCGTGGTCCCGCATGCAAGGCTGCAGGGAAGGAGAACTGAAAATCCCAGAGGTGCCCTTTATGCAGTGCGGAATATAATCTGCCCCGGTTTCAGATCCTGAATTTGGCCCTTGCTCTACTGCAGCCGAACGCTGGCGCCGCGCGGGGCTCTCTAGTGACATACGTGACAACGCGGTAAATACGTGACACGGGTAAAGAAAGCGTGAACCCGACCGAGGACACGTCCGAGGAAACCTGGATTTTCAGTCTTTTAAGGTATTACCTTAAATACCTAAGGTTACCCTTGCTGTCCAAGCGCAGTCATTCCTGCAGGTGCTCACCGCTGTTCTCCCTGCAAGTGCCATGTGCATGTGAGTCTGTGCCTATGCATATACATATCTATACATGTTTGCATTAGTTGCATCGAGGCAGTTTGTGGCCTTTGGTGCATTTTGCAGAGCAATTCAGCAAACGCTGCCACTTTCATTTGGCTTGCAAAGAATCAAAAGCAAAGAATAAAAAACAAAGGCAGCTGGCTGGCTTTAGCAAAAGAAATGTTTAAAAAGTTGCTTGAAAAAAGAAGCAGAAAAAAGAAGCAGAAAAAAAAAAAGTTGTTGTGACCTGAGGAGGAAGGAAGCAGTGTAGAAGGCAGAAAGAAGAAAGGAAATCGGTTTTTCATAAATCACACAAAACAGACCATTTCTGTGCAAAGCAGATTATCTCTACCAATACTTTCTTTTACCGGAATCCTTCTCCCCACAAAATCCCTTGTATTTTTAAATCAAGTGCAAGACGGAAAACTTCCCAGGAAGGTGTCTCCTCCGGAAAGGTCTCGCTCTGAATCATTTGGTTTCTGTGAATTGCAGCAATGCAGCACAAAAGTCTGAGGATGGCTGGCCCAGACCAGAAACAGTCATTTCATAACTATTAACACTAGAAAAATATACTTTATTAGCAAGAAATTCCTAAATCCTTTATGTGTGCAGCCACAAGGCTCTCTTCCAGCATGACAGAAAGAGGGGTATGAAATGCAGCGGGAACGTGCCTCAAAATACAAATATACAAACGGAGCAAACACCGCAGCAGACTCAACCTTTTGCACAGTCCGTCCTCAGGATCCAAGTCTTCTTTTTCCGCCCAGTATGGGATTTAACGTAGACTCGGCACTGGGCAATGGAAGGGGAATCTCCTTGATTTTATAGGGTTTTGTTGGGTGCATAAAAGCCTGGGTTGATACGTATATCCTCGCTGATCTATGGGATCAGAGTCCACCTTGGGTAAGCAAAGCAGGCGCTGGTTTGGTGTCAAACCGTCTGGAAAGGGAACCCCAAAGAAGCGCCCGATGTCCAGGATCCCACTCAGGAGCTTCGGGAATGGGGATGCTGCAGTCGTCCCTCTCCCTGATCCCTGGTACTGCTGCTCCCTGGAGAAGGGAATGCAAATAACTCGAGGTAACCAGGGCTGCTGGCTCCTCTAAAAGCTTCGCATTTGTATTC
This sequence comes from Rhynchotus rufescens, assembly GCA_032273925.1. Classification (NCBI taxonomy): domain Eukaryota; kingdom Metazoa; phylum Chordata; class Aves; order Tinamiformes; family Tinamidae; genus Rhynchotus; species Rhynchotus rufescens. Next base: position 10,357 of record JAVCKT010041004.1, read on the forward strand.
ATTTTGGATTACTGCTTCCAGCTGCGCTCGCTTTCTTGGACAAGTATGGAGCAACTCGCTGGCGATGTCCTGCCAAGGCGGCGCCCTCGCCCACAGCACCCCGCGCTTGGTGCAAAATGCCCTGGGAAACCCCAATAAGCCACAGCTGCCAGGCAGAATTACACTGGAAAAACGGAGGAATCAATCATTGCAAAACCTCAGGTGTGGAATGCTGGAATAATCATATGCGAGTGGCATAAAGAGGCACTGTCCTAAGTTTCCTTTTCCAAGAGCAGCTTTCCTGACAGTGTCTCCTGCTCTACCGCAACTAGCAGCAGAAGAATCATTTTGTGGTGTCTCTTAAAAGTGTGATGGAAAAAATACCCAAACTTGGATGAGTTTTACCCCCATTAGCGCACGTGCCACCCGGTGGCTTCTGGTTCCTGTGGCTTCTGTTTCTACCTGGTTCCTGCAGCGAGGCTGCGCTCTGCATGAAGCCTGATGTCCTGACTGCTCCTCGGAGATCCTTGGAGATCCTTGGAGATCCTTGGAGATCCATGGAGCGCACACGTGGCACCGTGCAGCTGGAGGACAGCGCGGGAGGCTGGGATGGTGAAAGGTGCCGGATTGTCGCAGGGAACCCAAGAAACACTCTTTTTCTTCCATTTTTACACTTGAGTAAAACCGTCCGTCCTGGCACCCGCACAGGGCAGGGCAGGCGGTGGCCATACTGGGGACGTGGGCGCACGACGACCCCAGCACCGAGCATCCTGCCCGGCCCCGCGCGCGAAACCCCGCGCTGCAAACACGGCCGGCAACCTCTTCCACTTCCTGCTCTTAGATATTAATCAAGCCTTAAAAAATCAAGGCAGAGCAGCGTGCAGAGCTGCCCCGCAGCCTTCGAACCACCCGTTCCCACCACTGGGAATGTGGACGTGCATTCCCAAGGCGGGGAGGAAAGGCGGGATCCGCATCCCCATCGCCACGTCCTGGGCTCCATCCCAGCCCGGAGCTCTGCGGTTCCATGGCCCCGGACCTGTCCCTGCCTGCCGGGACATCCGCAGCCCTTGGTGCCTTTACAGCACTCGCTTCCCCGCCTTTATTATTCCAACACAAGCAAAACCGCCGCAGCACTGGACTATTATTGACATTACTATTATGGAAAGTCATTAAAATGCCACTAGAATGACACTGGAGTTACCCCCCTACCGGAAAATACCTGACAAAAAAAGGGCAATGCCCAGAAATGGGGTTTCTGAGCACAGCAAGGAGGCTTCTCACCTGCTCCACACACAGCAGCATTAGCCGGGGGCAGATTCCTAAGCTCTGGCACACACACAAGGACCCGAAAGTGTGGAGAGGTGCAATGAGCTGCAGCGCCCCGGAGCATGGGGAGCAGCCGGTGCCGCAGACGGGAGCCCCTTGTTAAGCACTGCAAACTGCTAGCTCATGATTTCAGTTTCTTTTTGCTTTTATCAGAATGTGGCTGTTGCAAACTGCTAAGGAGCAGCGGAGCCGCTTGGCGCCGAGTCGGAAACACCAGCACTTCGCTCAGCAGGAGGAGACGCTCCCAGCAAATGCTCTTTTGTGGGAGAAGTGCTGGAAAGCGCGGCAGGCTCCGTGGCATGTCTCGGCTAGAGGGACTGTGATCCCATCCGGATCACACAAGCAGCAAGGAAAGGCCCTGCTCGCTCTCTCCAACAGGATGAGCCAGCCCAGGGGAACACGAGTGATTTGGGGCACCTCCCCTGTGCTTTATCGCAAAGCAGCTCCCTGTGCTGCAGATGCATGCGAGAGCATCCCCGGAGCAGCTGCCCCGCTCCTGCCCCACGCGTTCCAGCTCCACGAAGGCCCCTTGGGGTCGGGTCCCCCGGGGCACCCGGGGTGCAGAGGGACCCGTGGGGCGTGCGGAGCTGGGCTGGCTCTCACGGCCCCGGCGCACGCGCCGCTTCCCCCGACCACAGCGGCGCTGGAGGAGGCGGCGCGAGCGGCAGCAACTCTGCCCTCCCCGCGCCGCCTCGGGATGGCACCTCCCAAACTGAGGCTGCCGCCACCGTCACCACCCCTGACAGGGGCTTTTGACGGAGCCTCTTCCGCGCTGAAACATGTGCAGAAACATCAAGGTGTGAAACGCAGCGGCGCTCAGCAAAGCCGCAGAGAGGCCAGGTCTGAACTCCAAGGGTGAGTGCATCCGGCCCAATCCTTCCCCTCCATCTAATCTCTGCCCTGGGCACTACCTGGGCATGGAGCGGTGCTGCTTGCCGCACTGCTCGAGCAGCCTCTGCGGAAGCAGTGGCACTGCAAGAAAACACTGACATATTACCAGGAGAAACTCCAAACGCGCCCCACAAACAGTGACTTATGAATGGGCATTAAAACCTGCGGGCAAAGACATTGACGGGTTGCCCAGAACGTTACATCAAGAGGCTGCCGGGGTCGGTGAGCTGGGCTGCTCCGCAGAGCCCTTTCCTGGCACTGGGAAGCCCTGGGCATCGAGCACCTGTCTGGCCCATGTTACATTTTATTACCTCCTACAAATCATTAACTCAGGGTCCAAAAGCCTGTGCAGACAGAGGGAAGGGTAATAAGCATAGAAAGGCAAAACCTGCCCAGTGACGGTGCTCTCTAACACATATCACAGAGAACACGTGGACGGGAAAGAGCCTCGGAGCAGCTGGAGCTGCCGTGCGCGGCGCTCGTGTCTGAGACCATCGGCCACCGCTCGGCCACCGCGGAGAGGTGCCTGCACCGGCCGCCCTTCGGTCACGCTCATTTGCTGGTGGAGAAGTGAGGGGTTTGCAAAGAGCACGAGGAGATGAGCATGGTGCGTACCGGCCACGCGTCATGAGAGCTTGGATGCTCCTGTGGAAAGCAGTGAAGCCTCCTGATGCTGCCGGGATCACTCGGAGCTGCCCCAAGCCCTGACCCTCTCCTGGCCGCGGGCAGGAGGGCGAGTTCGGATGGACCTTGCTGTGTCTGATGGGCAGCCTCATGGCAACCACGAAATTGTGGCCCGCGTGGGAATTGCGAGCGTACAGCGCATGCAAGCACTGCAGCACGCGCAGTGTATCCAAGCACTGCAGCACCCACGCTGCATGCAAGCACTGCAGCATACGCACTGCATGCAGGCATTGCATCACCTGCACCGCATGCAAGCACCGCAGCACATGCAAGCACAGCAGCGAGCAGCCCGAGCGCCCTCGGTGTGCGCCGCGCGGGGCCGTGCTCGGCACAGGGCCTGGCTGCTGTGCACAGCGAGGGCCCCCGCAGCCCCCGCGCGGGCAGGAGAGGCTGGGGCGGGCGGGAAGGCGTCAGCGCGAGCGCAGCTGCACGTGGAGATGCGAGTGCGCACAGGGGGTACCCCCGGCTCTGGGGCGCCCCCACACCGAGGGGCCGTGGGCTCCTGCCGAGCGGCACCGGAGCACCCAGAGCATCCACCAGCGGCTCCGCACCAGCAGCCAAGCGGCTCCCCACAGCCTCCCAGAGCCCCTGGCCTCTCCGCAGGGCTCCTCAGCACCCGAGGGCTGCCCAGGGCATCTCAGCCGCGGCAGCAGCGGGGCTGGGTCCCCGAGGTGCCCTCCTGCTCCCCAAGAGCTCCGCACGCACCCAGCACAGCACGGACAGCTGCCTGCAGAGGCAGCATCTTCCCATCTACATGACTCCCTATACAAGCTCTGCCTACAGGCAGTGGGGGCTCTGGCAATGAGGGAGCTGCTCCTGCCCGGGCTCGCACCACGGAGGTGAGGCCGGGAAGGGCCCCAGGGAAGCGCCGGCCTCGTCACCCCGCGTGGGAAGGGCCAGGGCAGCCCCCGCGCTCGGGCAGCAGCGCAAGCATCTGCTCTGCAGCAGCGGGTCACGCAGGGAACCGGCCGGGCTGCGACTCCTCTGGGGTGTCCTGGTTGCTGCCAGGGAAGGGGCTGGCGCTTGGACCGCTCAGACAGCCGCCCCGAAGCCTGCGGCGCTCCTGGGAAAATGAACCCTTTTCTCGTGGAAAAACAAAGTTCTCCAAAGCAACAGACCCAAAGATTTAATTGACAACCATAAATATAACTGGCAACTGATCTCCTAGCAGCGCAGGGGAGTCAGATCCACCGTTGTGCGAACTGGGGCCAGTTAGAAGATGGGATGAGCAGAAATTCACCCGAGGGCCAGATCCACCTGGCCCCTAGTGCCCTGGCAGCCTGGGTGGGGCTGCCCACAAGGAGGATTTTCCCCAGCCCGGGACACCTGAGAGCAGCCGGCGGTTCCCGGGGACGGGAAGAGCTTCCCCGAAAGGGACGTGGTGGGGGTCAGACCCTGGGCACGGGGGTGGCCACCAAAGCCCCTTCACCCCGGCCCTGCGCTCACCCACCTCCCCGCGCTCCCGCGGGCCAAGCCCCAACGTGCCCACGGTAACGCGTGGGCTGGGCAGAACTCGAGCTTAGTGCCCATTAGAACCGGTGCCACCCGCGACAACCCCGAGCTGCCGCTCCCCCGGCCCCGGCCCCGAGCAGAGGAGCGGGGCCGGCACCGCAGGGGGTCCCGGAGCTTCCTCCCCACCCCCCGCACCTTCCTCCTTCTCCTCCTCCTCCTCCGCGGGGGTCCCGCCGCCTCCTACCTGCGCACCCCCGCGCTCCGCGCTCCGCTCCGGCCCCGCCGCCGCTTTCGCTTTCCCTTCCCACCGCCGGCCTCCCGCGGGCGGGGCGGCCCCACGCACGGACACGGCCACGCACACGGACACGCACACGGACACGGACACGCACACGGCCGCGGCCGCGCTCGCTCCCGGTCGCTCCCACGCGCGGGCAGCTGCCCCGCTCGGAGCCGAGCGGCGGCCCCCGCGGCCGGGGCTTCCCCGCGCGTTCGCGGCAGCTCCCGCCGCCCCGGCGGGTCTGCCCAGCCCGCGCAGGCTGCAGGGCACACGCGTGTGCGTGGAACACACAGAACACGTGTGCACACAGAGCGTCAGATGTGTGTGCACAAAACACGTGTGCACGCACAGCACACCAGATGTGCATGCTGAGCACACGTCTGCACACACACAGCCCGCCAGATGTGCACGCGGAGCACATGTGTGCACACAGCCCACCGCACGTTCACGCTGAGAACACGTGTGTGCACACACCCCCTGCACCAGCTGCTGTTTCTGCACACACGCGGGGCACACGCAGACCCCGTGCAGCAGCACACAGCGCACACATGTGCACACGCTCATCCACATGCACACTGCACCCCAGAGCACATGTGTGCACACGGCGAGGGCACGGCGGCCGCACAGCAGGCACGGGAGGCGGCAGCAGAGCCACCACACACTTTATTGCCCGGTGCTGGTCCCGGCGCCGCACTGGCGCCCTGGCCCGCGGCTTCGCCCCGACACCACGCACGGAGCCGGCACCGACACGACGCGACGAGGGAAGCGAGGGGTGGCGGCCGGCGTCCCCAAGGCTGCTTCTTCCTGAGAAGTTTGGGTTTATTGTTCGCGTTTCGGCATGGTTTGTTCTCAGCGATGGATGTGGGGATTCAGGGGGGCTCCGGTGCAGTCCCCAGGCTGCAGGCATCCTGGGAGCGAGCGTGTGGACGTGGCGCCGGCGGGATGCTGCTCCCAAGCAGATGCTGAGATGGGAAGCAGTGGCGTCGTGGGGGATGCAGGGATGATGCCCACGGATGCTGCCCAGCCCCTCACCGCAGCCTCCAGCCTTGGTGGCCCGGGGCTCTCCCGCACACACGCAGCCCCTGCTGCACACGGATACACACGGGGGCTCCGGTAGCCGGAGCGGCCGCGCCCAGGGGAGCAGCGGGATCGGAGCGCGGCCGGAGCCGCCGCGCGCGGGCGCGAGGAGCGGAGCCGTGGCACCACGTGCAGAGCACGTGCGGGCAGCGCCAGGACGGAGCCACCGCCACAAAACGGGGCGCGTCCCCCGGGCGCCTCTTCCCCAGGGCGGCTCCGTGGGGATCGGAGCTGGAAATGCCGGGAAAGAGGCAAAAACGGGATCAGATTGGGCGTGGGAAGCCCCGCAAAGGGGCGAGTGTCGCCGCGAGGAAATAAAATGGGGCAGGAGGGAGATGGGGGAGTGTCCGGAGCCGCCAAGGATGCGGCAGCCGGAGCAGAACGAAGGGGGTGGGAAGGGGCTGCCGGTGGGGGCCATTACAACGAGACCCCCCCTGCAGAGCCCCAGACTGACGGACCCGAGGACGGACGGATGACGGATGGCGATGGAGCGGTGGGTGTGAACCGCGGGGCCGGCGAGCGCCGCGCCGCCTCCCACGGCCAGATACCTGATTCCTGTCTGTAAACAGCTGGTTTGGTTTGGTTTTCCTGGGTTTTTTTGATTGCTTTTTTTGTTTTGTTTTTTTTTTCTTAGCAAGACCTGATTGCAGAAAAAATAAAAAATCCAAAATCCAAAAAATCCAAAAAATAATTTAAAAAATCAAAAATCAAAAAAAAAAAAAATCAACCCCCAAAGGAAAGCAGCGTCGTTACCTGCCGAGCACGGGACTCAGTACGTAAAGACCAGGTCGGAGATGCTGGACATGAGCCAGTCGCCCGCGATCATCTCCGTCACCTCGGGCGTGCAATAGTCCGGGAAGTCGAAGTGCGAGGGGCCGTCGCGCGGCTCCAGCTCCTTGTCCAACACGGACCAGTCCAGCGGGGCGGGTGGTGCTGCCGCCACGACGCCCGCCGATGCTTCTTCCTCCTCCTCCTCTTCCTCCTCCAGCTCTTCATCCGAGGAGGACGAGGATGATGCGGGCGATGCAGGCGAGGGTGCCGTGACGGCGGGGACACCGGCAGGACTGGGTGGCCCGTCGGGCTGCGGTGCCGCAGGGTGGCCGGTGGCTTCGTGGCACTCCCCGCCCGCCGCCGCTTCCCGCCTCGCCTTGGCCCTGCGTCCCGGCGCCGGGGGCTTCGCCTTGGGCCGCGGCCGGGGCGCAGCGGGACCGCCCTTGCCCCGTTTGCGGGGCCGGTACTTGTAGTGCGGGTAGTCGGCCATGTGCTGCAGGCGCAGGCGCTCGGCCTCGCGCACGAACGGCACCTTGTCGGCGTCGCGCAGCAGCTGCCAGCGGCGCCCCAGCCGCTTGGAGATCTCGGCGTTGTGCATGTCGGGCCACTGGGCCATGATCTTGCGGCGCTCGTGCTGCGACCACACCATGAAGGCGTTCATGGGCCGCTTGATGTGCCCGCTCGGCGTCTTGCACCACGCGGGCTCCGCGGCGGCACCGCCGGCGCTCCCGGTGCCGGTGGCGGTACCGGACCGTGCGCGCGCCGCTCGCTGCACCATGCTGATGCCGGTGCCGGTGCCGTTCCCGCGCCGGTGCCGGTGCCCGTGCCGGTGCCGGGCCCGGCGGC
>JAVCKT010041027.1:7214-17657 GCA_032273925.1 Rhynchotus rufescens
CCCACGGTCACACAGAGTTGTGCTCCACGCCAAGGCTTTCAATCCAACCAGACTTGATCCCAGCGCTCATGCTGTGCGTAGGCCAGGCCCAGGCTGTGCGGGGCAGCAGAGCGCTCACTGCGCTGCTTCAAGCCTTCAACATCTGTACGCCAGCTTTAAGCATAAAGCTCAGCTCTCACTGTGTTCCTGGTGGTTAAAAATAAGATGTGCCTTTTCCATGAAGGCTCCACTCTTGTAGAAGTCAAAGTCACGATCTATCCTTTAGAAAAATGAAAGGCTGTGAAAACTGGCTGTGAAAACTGACTTATTGGCTGAGTAGCCACTCAGCCTACACCTAGGCAATGTTTCCTTTTCCAGGTTCTGGACTCTTCCTCCCAGGCCTAAACTCTGATGTTAGAAAAGTCAAGACCCTCCAAACTCTTAGGTTCAGTCAAGGCTGCTTTTCTGAAAGCCATTACAGCAGCTCGGGAGACAGAGATTTACGGTCTCATGAGAGTGTCTGGGTAGGCAATATTTCATGAAGACAGAATCCATCAGAGGCTTTTGGGCCTTATTCTATTTCCAGTTGTGTTGACGTAAATCAATCCCTTCCTGGTTTACTTTGTTGAACTTTGCCTTACCTCAGAGAAGTAGGATTTCAAATATATACCATAAGGGCATTGAGTGTGACAGGAGGTAAAAATCATTCTAGAATACGCCAGTACTAATCGAGGGGAGATGGGGAAGCTTTAAGACGTTACCCATGACGTCTTAAAGAAATAATCCACATTTCTTTCCTAGTGCCATGCACTTCTGTAGTTATGGGATCCCTTAGTGGAAAGCACGCCACATTACGATATAATCTGCTTTGTGTATTCAGTTTGTTCTGAGTGGGAGGGCAGCCTCTGTTAATGCTGTGGATGAACTCACATGTGCCCCAAGAATGGCATTTCTGCTGACAGCCTTTCCAAGAACCCCTACAAGGAAAGAAATAATTATAAAACCAGAAAAAAAACCCAAAAAATCAAAGAAAAAAAACCTCACAAACAGTTTTTTCCTGACCACTTTGGGAACTGGCTGTGATCCGCCCCAGGTTCTGCCCCTGTGCTGTCCACAAAGGAAACAGCCTGTCTTATGAAGCCCTGTCTAAAATCATGCTATGGCCAGCATGATAGCAAATGCTGCAAAACACAGCTATTTTCATTAGTCTGGGACATGCCCTTGGACTGCCTGGATCAACTGCTGACAGAGTCAAGGACCTGACACTAGCCTGGAGGGGGGCTTCCTAGTTTGGTTTTTATTTTTTAAACACTATTTAAGTCACCTAATAGTATGTGAGCTGCAGACCAAAGCCTATGGTGATATGTGAATATCTCAGCTGCCACCGCGACGGAAGTGGCATTGCAAACAGATAGGATCCAGACCAAGGGGCACTTTAAAGATCCAATTGCAACACTCTGAAACACAAACAGTGACAACCAGGAAAGCACTGGGCTTCCCAGCCTTGTGCAAAGCCCGTACAAGGACTGTTGCCATTGGCAGCTGTTTCATTCGTTCCCCTGAGTACCACCTTACAGAGTGTGCAGCTAAAACTCCTCCTTGAAGATGCAGGCTCAGCTTTAATGATACATGCGCAAAGGAAATAGCAGGTAGAAAATAAAGTAATTGAATCGCCAGGGTTATGGCGTCCCTGGAATCAGCTGAATCAAGGAGAAGTGAAGAGCGCATCAGAGGCAAAACAGACTTTCTGGAGGATGCGTGTTAATGAGAAAGCCAAAGTTAAGGAATTAACATTAAAAGCAAATTCAAAGATATAAGCAAAGAAACAGCCTGAAAGAAATCTCATTCACATGGCTAAGTGCAGCCTTAACTGGACTTCTTACACAACTGGGCTTACATGTTGGCAGTTTTCTTGCCCTGCAGTAGCTCTTCTCACACAGCAGATGATCGTTGAAATTCAGAATCAGCATCATCCAGGGTAGTTGAACCAATCTTCTATAGAGAGTAGTTCCTTTGACAAGGCCACAGGGCGGTTGATATCTAATAAACACACCTTTTTAGCCTACTGTTGGGTATTTACAGGTGACTGATGGAGCATGTCTTCTGTAGATAAGATATCGCTATATAAAGAGTAGCAGGGAGCAGGATGATTTTTGGTGAGAGTAGAAATGGCAACACTTTTAAAGTAGACTTCAGTTGCAATCAAATCACTGAGTTTGTTAGATTTCTATGAATATTTTTTATTATTTATTTATTAACTTAGGGCAGGTGATTTTAAATGCCTCTCCAAAACTGTATGTTCAAGTCCTGGTAAGTCTTCGATATATTTATTAGCAGGGATAAATTATTCTATGACATTTCCCTGGAAAGTGTATCTGCCAAAAGCTTCAGATATATTAAATAAACTCCCAAGGTACTAGGTTGAATGATTTAAATGCACACTGTGCTTCACAGCCCAGCGTTACTCAACTGCTGCAAAATCTTTTAACAATCCAGATAATTCTATTAATGCACCATAGGTAATTTACTTAAAAGAAAAAAAAAAAAGAAACGAAATGATCTAAGGAACTCTAAACACAAAGACTACATAAACAGGTTATTTTGTTTTCATGCACTTTGTGCAAAATAGAAGAAGGGTTATTTCATTTTGCAACTCCAAGTGAAAAGTAGAATCACTTTGAAGTGCCAAAGGAAATTACTACTCAAGAAAAGCTCAGATAAAATCCAGTTTGTTTCAAAAGGGGCAGAGATTACACACACCACACTGACCTCATTGACACAGCTATAAAGGCTGGAAGAGCTCTCCCGTGATAGCAGGATGGCTCAGCCTCCGTGACCAAGTCATTCTAAGCCTTTCTGCATAAGGAAATTGCAAGAAGAAAATCAGACACTTCTGCACTGCAGAGGCACAGGGGTTGAAAAACAAGGAGAGAAAAATCCACACTGATTTCAAAGAGTCTTAAAACCAATTTTCCTTGTGTGGTGCAAGCGCGACCTATAGGGATCCTTGCCAAAGATCCAGCTTTATGCTTTTGTCCTCTCTTACTCTGCAGCTTGAGAGAGAACCTCACGCAGGACCATAGCAGGGAGGACAGTCAGGTATCTAGCACCTGGATGTCTAGATCTGTAGTAGCTGCACCTCAAAGGGAAGGACACCTCCTTTCACATAGGCTGTGGCAAAAGCCAGGATTTGGAGTCAGACACTGCAGTTATCAGATCACTACAACAGGCTTCTCCTTAACATTCTGCACCTCTATATTGCCTTGGGCCCCATCCTGTGTCTCTCCCATGGGGTACTCCAGACCTAACATTGCCACTGGAGAGCTTCCACACTATCACCATGCTTGGAGCCGAAATGAGGATATAGGTTAAGAAAAGGTCAGCCTGTGCACTGAGGAAACAGGGAATAGGGCTGGAAACCACCTGCCCTTACAGCAGCTTCTCAGGACAGCAAGGCACATATGTAGTTACAGGGCAGCACAAGGAGAGCTGCTCACATCCCTGTTCAGGAGCTGGCTTAAGTTTCATTAGCTTCTCTGGCTGCTAGAACAAAATCATTTATTAAACGAAAAAGAGACAGTCTCCGTTTTCTAGGGCACCTTGCTCAGCTTTCAGCCAAAACTGCGAAGGGCTTGTGGACAAGGAACAGTTAATTGTTGAAGGTGACAGAGGACAGGAATTAGTGCTTGTTCACAGGTCTTAGCCATCTGAGACAAAATTATATTCTTTTGTTACAGTTTGATGAATTGCTCTTTTTTAAGCTCATGGTCTTATGTGCCATGCCCATTTACCCTGGTTCACTGCAGCTCTATAAAAAGTGTGACAGACCTCAAAAAAAGCGACTAAATTCAGACTTCAGGTTCATTTTAGCAGCAAAATAGTATGTTTGGCTTACACAACTTGCCTTTCAGGGGGTTACATGTGTTTCCGTGTTAGGAGTTTCCAGGAAATTATCAGGTTACAATTACAAGAAGTTAAAGCCGCTGCACCAGAATTGTTAGCTGGAAGTCTGAATTTCCTTTACACTGTTCCTCTCATGCTTAAGTCCTAACTGGAGATCTGTTAATGATGTGGCTTAAATACTTTATTTCTTTCCTTTCTCCGTTATGTTATTTTGCCACTTACGCCATTTATTTCTAACACTAACCTTCGTGCTTCAATTCCTTTACCTAGGATCACCCAGGATCATCTACTTAGCTCAGCATTTTCTAACAATCTCCCAGGTTACGAAACTCTCTTGTTTAAATTTAATTAGGGATATGCCGAATTTTTAGAACAGGTTAAAGATATTTTTTGCATTCCTTTCAAGGCTAAGTAATTACATGGTCAGTAATCTGAAGAAGAATGTAAGCAGGAAAGAGTCTGTGATAAGAACAAGAATAAAAAAGCAGTGATTGCTCCAAAGAACAAAGCTGAAGCAGACTTCACAAAGGAAAATAAGACACAGCGATTTGTCATAAAATAATGTAGACAATGAGGAAATATGAACTAGATTCTAACATGAAATCTAAAGAACTAAAAAATGGAAACATCATCTAATAAAGTTCAGCAATTCATGAGTCTTGAAATGATACTGCAACACGTGTGGATCCCAAACAGATCCCTACCTCAGAAACTTAGAGGACTCCTTTTATTACAGTTAAGGCTCAAGGAGATGGCCTTGTGAGTAAAACCCAACACAACTGGCAACCTGGCTGAGCTAGCAAGAGAGAGAGCAGACACTCTGCCTGGTCGCATCTGTCACTTATTCAAACATGGATCCAAAAGACACTAAGATCTGAAGACCTATTTTTCACTGCCTGATGTATTACAGAGTTGTTTGGATATAAATAGATACATAAAATGAAATTATGTTTAAAGCAGAGCATTCGCAGTCAGTAGTATTTTTTTCACTGTTATCACAGAATTGAGCAATTGCACTGAGAATGAGCAAAATTTATACCAGAAGAAATGGCACACTTTGTTTACTAGTATGCTTATATACTTGTAGATGATATGTGTGTATGCAAAATATAATGTATATGTTTATGCAGTTGTTTATATATGTGAGATTTACTGCTAATTTATTAGAAATTTGTCACTATGTAGCTACTAAAGTTTGCCAGTAAATCTGTCTCCCTAGGTCTCCTTACAGCTTATTTAGAAATTGGAAGAGGAGCCAAGAGAGCTTCCAAAGGATTTAGCCGCTCAGAGGACAGCTGGGACTGTGTTTAGGGGAGAACCTACTAATGAAGGGGCTGAGGATGAAAACTGCATTTCGCAATTTCATCTTCCGGCACATGAGATCTGCCTATAAAGGACGGGAAGTCAACTTGTTCTGCGCAGACAGAATCTTCCAGGGATCAACGCAAATTACTTCCCCCACCACATGTCTCTGTTTCACTTTCCGCAAAATTGAAAGTCTATTTCCTTGAACTTCTCTCATCTAGCAGACATATTACGTGGGTGGATGGAGTACACATCATTTAAAAAATTCAGACCAGTTCAGTGAAAATGCTTTTCTACATGAGAAAAAAAAAAAAAAAAAAAGCAATTTACATTGTTTAATGAGCTGCTAGAAAGCTCTCAGTTGCTTACAGATAATACTATACACATTAGTATAGCTGTAGCTTGCTAACATGCAATAACCTGATTGTTTTGTTGATAGGTTATTTTCTTTGCAGATACAATTAAAATAAGCAACTTCTCTAACTTTTCTCTATATCTATTTGAAAAACATAAATTAGGAAAACCTAGAAAATCAAATCTAAAATTACCTTTTTCCTTTGTACAGGCTCCATGAAAAAATCACTGACAAACCATCAGGAACTTACATTTACCACATTTTGTGGGAAAAATAACAGAGCAGGTAGCTTGAAGTTTGCTGTGTTGATTCAAGGTTGTTGTGCATAACAACCTAAGCTAGGCAAATTCAATCTGCCCTTCCATGACACTGCACTGTTCTCTAGGCAGCATTGGTCCATCCCAATATGTTTCAGTACTCCACAGTGAAACAGTTGGTATTCAACAGTCTCAGAAGACAACTTCCTTTAGAGGCAGTTAAGAGACACAACTCTGGGGCTGTATCCGACTGTGGGTATCAACTCAAACAAGCTGCACTGAGAAAAGAAAAAAACGCCCTGTAGCTGATGGTGGCACACGCAACAAGTTTGGAAGGTTTCAAATAATCATTTCATTTATTTTTTCGATAAGGAGACATTGCGCATAGTTTTGTATCAGATTACAATCACAAAAAAAGGTTTATAGAAGTTGCATAGGCCAGCAAAGATTGAGTTCATCTTCATTTCCTGGGAAATATTTGGCTTTTTCCTTTTGCTATGTATTAGTCATAATGATTTTAGCGTTCTGTTTTACAATTTTATTTACACTGTATCCACAAATTCACTCTTGCAGCTGTTTCTCATGTGATTATTTCTAGGAGTTTCATTGTGGCTGTCTATGTGAATAAGGCTTATTGTTGCGGTACACCATGAGAGTCTGTAAACATGCAAAAATTATAAAGGGACAGGAAACTCCAATCCTTCAAATCATTTCTTTTGTTTCAGAACATGTATTTTTTTTAAAGATTGTTCTTCAGCTACCTAAAAATGGCTTTGAAAAGTTAATTTAAATCAGTGGATGCATTTTTTTTAAAGTCAAATAGAACAAAAACAAGCAGTTTAAATAGCTGCCAAACCTTAAACCTATAAAAGTTAGCAATTATGCAGCTAATAAAAATAAATACTGTATAGATTATTTTATTATTGGGCTTTATTTATGGCAGTATAACTAACATAATTACTATAAGTGACATTCAGATGAATTGGCAAGGAAGAAAACACACTACCATTAACAAGTCTATTTTTTTGGACTACATATTTATACTGGCAAAACAAGAGCCTAAGTACAGTACTGTAATGGATACTGGACAAGCACATCATAGACAAAAAATCTGTTCCCTTTTCTTGTGAACCTCATACAATGGAAATTGTTCACTTTTGCCAGCAAAGTTCTTTGCTGCATGAGTTACTGTGACATGGAAATAAGATCTATGAGCTTTTGGACCCGCATCACCGTGCATACTGCTCAATCATTTCAGCTGAACAGAGCTCACATCTCATTGTTTCTCGGCACAAGTTTTGGAATTTATGTATAAACTTGCTTTGAAACCAGGAACATTTATCCAAACTCTTAGTGTTTCAAGAATTTATCTACTAAGTGTTAAAGAAATGGAAGTTATGCCAAACTAGGTGAATAAACAGCCAAGGCAATAACAGAGTTTGTTGTTGCAAATGAAGCCTTGAATTATTTTTACGTGCTGAGGGAGTATCAGCCATGTTTTTCAGGCTGTTCTTAGCTTAAGGCAGGTGGGGGAGTCACAAATATTAATACTGAAGGTAGAACACAACTGGCTTGTGAAATAAAAAATGTAATACCTAGTACTGCATCAGGAATATTGAATGATTCAATTGCTAGAATTTTTCTGTAGTTTAAAGGGAAACTTCCTGGACACCATGAAGAAAAACTTCCATCTGTGATATGAAATCTAGGAATGAGCACTCTGTCAGGCTTAGTTGGGAATCCTTCACTGCTGAGCAAGACAACTCTCTGCTGAAGACTACAGTGACCTGCATGCAGCTATAATGTCCCACTGCATGCATTTAAGCTGCCAGTGGCGGTTATGACATGACACGAGCCCTTTCTTAAAAAGACACTGCAACACTATGCTATGATAATAATATATTAATTGCACCATTAAGCTCTAATTGTTTAAAGATGGGAGTTAGTAATATTGTTGCAAAACCTTATTTATCCATTTCTGCTCCATGTAGCTTATACTACCTCAGTTTAACCCAAACTAAATGGGGTTTAGACAAAAAAACTAACATAAAACAAATTCAGAGTAGCTACTTCGAGTTTTGCAGCAATTTCTTATCAGATTTGAAGTCAAACATTTGTTGTACGCCATTCAAAGTAGAACAGAATTAAGTGGAATTCTGCTCAGTTCTATAAAGGTTCTTACTAATAGTCATGGATAAGTTCTTCTAACTAACATTGAAGAAGGACTATTACCCTGAAGCCTGAATTAAACTGAATACTCAAAAGTGTCATAAATGACTTATGAGTCAGTGGAAAAACAGGAAGTGAATTATTCTGTATCCTACTGAACTTGCACAGAAATTTATTTACATAGATCTATAATTATCCCAGATGGAATCTGGCCAGGGTAGGAGGGGAGCAAAATTAACATGTTCTTTTTTTATACAGAGGTAGTGTTAACTGGCCAGGAGCAGAAGCTCAATTTATGCACTGCATCAATGTAGAATAAGGAGGATTAGTTGGTTATAATGATCCTAGAATACTTCCACTAATCGATAGAAATTATATTTATAAAAAAAAAAAAAAGAACAAAAAACCCCCAACTAATCAATTCAGATAATTTTCTATTAGTAGGCTTAAAATAGTGAGTCTTAAAGAAACTAGTAACATCATTCTGTGAAGCAGGTATGCATAGAATTTTATCACCAACAGTTACAGGCTGCCAGTACTTTACTTTGAAACTTCCACTAAATCTTACTCTTTTTCACTACATGATATACATAGTTTTCCATGTATAGGATAACAGATTTGGGTTTTCTTTTATTTTTTTGTATTTCAATTTATGAGACATGCTCTTTTTTACAAGCAGAATGAAAGGAAACAACAAAGAAACTTAGGATGTATCTGCTCAGTGGAAATGTATATATCCTCTTGTTCTGCACACCCTGTTTGCGGTTTCTGAAATTAGGATGAATAAGACTTTGTAGATATGGGGACAACCTCTGATTAAAAAAAAGGCTTCAGTCTGCCTGTGGATTTAACATTTAGTGAGTACTCCCTATTTCCTCTATTTTTTAACACTTAGTCCAATCACATCATCTGTTATGATTTGATATCCTTCTCTCTGATCTTTCCCTAATTGAATGGATTTGAAGTCCAGAATATTATTATATTACAATCATCTAACTTTACCTCAATAATATAAGTTTGTAAATGAACACTTCTTTGTGCTCATAGTGTGAGGATGATTTGAAGACCAGAGTCCAGAAAAAATATTCAATCTTAAATCAGAATACTGTTGATAGATTCTATCCAGCTCTTTGGAAAATCATACCAAACAAGTCCCAAACAAGTCTTCTTGTAGCTACAAGAAAAGGATCTATGTTTATTCTAAACCAGTATAATTCCATCTGCCTGTTACAAGTTCTCACTGTGCTTGCATCAGATAGATTAAAAGTCCATTTGATATTTGAGAAGCCTAGTACATTTTGAACAAGGTTTTATATAAGCTAAACAGATGCTTCTTCAGTCTCTCATTGCAAAGCAGATTTTACTGGCCTTTTCAATTTGTCAATTATCTGTTTAAAATTTAATACAATTATTTCAATAACAGTTTGGTGAATGTCATATATAATAACAGCAACTATGCTGTTATTATCACTTCTTAATATTCCTCTGCTTTGAAATCCAAATTTGACCATTTAGAGCTCTTCATAACCACACTACAATGCTTTTACAGTGTGCATTATTACATTCTTTTTTCTTGGATATGTTTGCACTCATCATTATTAAACCAGGCACTTCACTAAATTCCGTCTCCCTTAAATCCAGGCTGCACTTTAGAATTAATGTCTTCCTACAAATATTTACTATGTCTTCAATTTCTTTACATTTACAAATATATTAGTAATGATTTAATGCTTTCTTTACTTAAGTTAATGAAGGCAATGAACAGGACTGGAGTAAAACCAGACCCTTATTATATTTTGCTGATCAGGTCTCTATTCAGTGATGATATCCAAGGTATCATTAATTACTTTTGAGATTTCATTTTTTTTTTTAATTCATCACACTGAAGGTCGTAACAACATATACTCACTGAATAGAGACCTGAGACATATATGTTGTATGATTCCTACATCTGAGTTCGGAGGATTTTGCCAGAGATTCTTGACAAGTTACTTTAGCTTACTTAACTGGTCCTGAAAGTTCAAAAGTTTTTACCTTTATCTTTTATTTTTTAGCATCCTTTCTAGGTAATGATTGAATAAAACATATATTAGATCCATACGTTATAATTGCGTCATCCTGCTGCCTAGTAAGTAACAAACATGCTTACTCTATCCCCACTATTCTGAGATTGGCAATATTTCAAAGTAGTAGGGAAGTTATGCCACTGTTACCATATTCTCTTTGTTGAGCTTGACTTTTCTTTTAAAAAGAAAAAATTCATTCTCAATTTTCTTTAGGCAGTGAGCCAATTTTTTTCATTCATATACTTAACTATAATTATTCATCTTCAGCATTTCCCAGCTGCTAACTTACTACTTCTGCTTTTCAACTTCCAGATATTTTTCTTGTCTAATGTTCTTTAAAAAAGCTTCCATTTACTTTTTTTTTTTTTTTTTTTCTCTCTTCTCCTATATATCTTTACCTATAAAGGTG
>JAVCKT010041054.1:0-17656 GCA_032273925.1 Rhynchotus rufescens
CAACAAGGATAGGATGCCCCATAATAAAAAGTTCATTCGATTTGAGGGAAGTGCTTCAGAAAACTTTCCTAAGTTTATCCACCCTCTTTAATTTTTGGTAAGAGCCAGCATGGAAGATGATCCAATCAGATGTCTCACTATGAACCATCACAGCTAGGGAAAACAGTGTTAAGCAGTGGCAGATCTGATGGCACAAGTCTTTCTATGGGATTTTTCCTGATGATTTTCTCTCCATGTGTGTGGTGGTGGATCTATGGTAGATCTGGGGTGTCTGAATGAGTCTTTCAGTTGGTTCTTCCTCAAAGTGAATAGGATGGGTTGTGTGTAGGGGCTAAATATTGATGTTGCTTAAAGGGTGAGTGTGTGTATGGCATGCAAGGTGCTATGTCACTTGACATTATCTCAGACCTTGCAGTACTTGTCTAATTACAAGCTCAATGACAGATAAGTTTAAGATTAACATACAAGAGTAGTAGTTCCCTCAGGAATATATATTTAAAGCTAGCAATTCAATATTGAATCCCATAGGCATATATTAATGCTAGTCTCTCATTGCAAGGTTTACAAGTATTTTTCCCATTAGCAAGGGCCAGGCATTGTTTCCTGAAATGTCAGAATTGCTGCAGCTCAGTAACGAGTGTGACACTAATTAAATAAAGCATAGGGGACAAAAGCACTGCTATTGTAACTGTAACAAAATCACTGTCATATATGGATTTGACCCTACTGTTGCATGTGATTTGGATACCTGCACAGAGTAATATATGAACCTTTGCTGCAAGTTTCTAGATCAGGTTTCTTCTCTTTTGGGTTTATTTTTGTGCTAGGCACTTATTGGCAATGTCATAGACCTTTAGCTACTTTTCCCATGAAAATAAAAATGTGTGACTTAGCGAAAACATATTTTATTTCATTCTTATTTTGTTAAGGAAAATCTTCACTTTTGTCTTTAAAGTGGGAATGAAATATGTTCCAAAAAACTTTACTACTACCTTAGCCAAGGTTCATGTGAAAAGTAATAGATATCTGTGATACAAATATGATGTAATGAATGAAAAAGAAACTTATTAAAAGGCTGTTTACTGTAATCACTAATCAAAAGGATTAGTTAATCCACTTGCACAATGGATTAACTACAACATTTCTTGAAAGAAGCATCCCATTTCTTTATAGCTAGCCACAAAATACTTGTTTAAAACACCAGGAGCTGGAGAGGGGGCCATGATCCGCAAGCCTCAGCTCTGCAGCACTGGAGATTGAGCTGTCAAGATGCAAACTAACTCTCAGAAAGTGCCAATAGATCTGACTGAAAAATGCAAACACACATCACAGCACTCTTTAGGGGGAAATTCATCTAGTTCTTGAAATCTGGAGGCAGAACGTCTTTTTTTCACTCCGTTTTCATTTTGTTTGCAGTAAGATGATACAAGGCTGGCCCAAAAATCAAGCCCAGTGATCCCCAAGGAATTCAAGATTGAAGAATTAGTATTTTTTATTTTCAAGTGCTTGAGACTCAACGCTTTGGATGGATTGTACAAGGAGGGTGGATGAAGCATAGCAGTAATGGTTATTTCTCCATTAGCTGACTTTCGTAGGAAACACTGAATTAGTAACGGGGAGTAAGTAACTGGGATTTACTTGACTATGCTGAAAGCTAATGCTTGATGAAGAACTTGAATGGATGCAGGTTCCAGGAAACTGTCATCTTCTCCTCAACAGCCTGGCCAAACCGTCAGGTCAGTTTAGAAGCAAGGTTAAATTTAAGGGAACTGGTTATTTCCTCCACAAATCAACGTATCCTGGATATGAGGACAGAGGAAATGCTGCAAATGTAAAATGGAAATGCAAAAGGAAGAAAATCCGAGTGGTTTAATCCCCTTTTAGATAAATGTAGAAGCTTACAAATATTCATTTGGCTCAGGGGGCAGCTTGACCACATGATGTGCACTTGACTGGGAGTGAGAGAACCATTTCAGGCAATTGCCCTGTAAGGTAATTAATTGAGTGCATGTTTATAACCCATGGTTGTATTTGAACACACATCCTCTTGCATAGGATACAAGCAGCTTCTCTGAAGAAAAGCAGCCAAAACCTCTGAGTTTCACAAAGTTTTCTGCCTGCTCTTCTCTGCACACCCAAGAAGGCACCACCACAGTCAGGTCCAGTGCAGCCACATGGGGTCCCATCGGTGGTGAGCAACTGGACATGGGTTCAACCCTAGCTCATACGCAGAAGGATTACAGGGCTAAATATTTTGTTCACTCCAAGGTTGCTATCATGTTTTTCAGGCTGTGTTCTGCCTGGTGTAATTACTGGTCGTCACAGCATGCTTATTACAGCATTGCGGGGTGCTGCTAGCACTGCAGAACTGCAACAGACCCATCTGTTCTTACCTACCGAGGGGTCAGCGAGTAACTGATTAGTGCAGGAAAGCTCTATTGCTCTGCAGCTGAAGCAGCTCAGCACTATCTGTAACGGCAGGAAGAGTTATATGTGCCATGAATAAAAATTTCAGATACATAAAATCAGCAGTAGAGTGTGGAGTAAGATTAATTTGTATTCTTTAGGTCCACAAATTGAAATGATTCGTGTGAAAATTCTTCTGGGTCATGTTATTATCACTCTCCTGATCCCTTCTAGTTACTGTTAGTGGTTCAGTTTTTGGAGGTGCCGTTTTGTGTTAGTAACTACACAAAGGTGCAGTATGGAGTTATAGGACAAGCCAATGGACAGCCCAACAGATGGAGAGAAAGAAAACACAAAATGAGGCAGCAGACAGGTGGTGAACGAGGAGGAGGATGGCAATACACTGTTCTTTCCCATAGGTTACTTGGGCACATATAGAGCATACAGCTCTGTAGTAGATGTTCCCAGCTGGATCATGCAACACAGCCCAATATCAAGGAGGAGAGGGTTGTAGGGGCTTGGCAAGGTAAAACTAGAGCCACATATGAAGGGTAGGAACTCAAAAAGTGCAGCAGAAGACAGAGTTCAGCTATCGGGCAGATTTTATCCTTGGAATTTCTTGAGGTGTATCAGGGTAGGAAAGAAGCAGTGAAGGTAACCTCCGATTTGGGTGTTTGGGGAGAAGGCCCTCACTCACTCACAGCCTCTTGGGTCTCTTAGATCTACCACGGACATCATGACACTAGTGGCAGCTTTCAGTGCTTTGTTTTATGTTAATTAATTTCACAGATGTTTCCTGTGGAGATGTATTGCAGAGCTTGATTCTAAATGGAAATTCCTTTTCTTTTTTTTTTTTTTTTGGTCTCTTTTCACACAGTTTCTGTGGCTGATCCATGGAGCAACAGTGTTGGTTTCTGAAGAGAAGTGTGCTTACCTCTTTTTAGCCAAACAACAGTCAATAACAATCTGTATTAAGTAGCAAAGGTAAAAAGATAAAAGTGGGGAGAAAAAGAGGATTACAAAAAAAAAAAAAAAGTCAGGATCCATTTCCTATATCCAAGCCCTAAAATGCTAAAATGCAGAAATATTCCTCTTTTGTTCAGCCAAGGAAAAGAAAATTCCTGAGAGGTAAGAAGCCAATAATTTCCACCATAAATGAACTGTAAACTATATTTGCAAATAACATTTTTAATTATGCTTGGCATATCTGAGCCTCTTGCTGGTGGGAGTTCAATAAAAGAGCCTGTAACCCAGAAGCCAAGCAGTGCAATATTCACTGAATATCTATTGTTTGCGGTTACATTAGTAGTTTGCTCAGCTATTATCTAAAAGCAAAAGAAACAGGTAAGGGTTTTGCTGATTCATATTTATAAATATACATTTTTTTAGGATAGTAAAACAACCTAAAGAAGGATAAATGGTAATTTGTTTTATGTTCTCAGATGGTCAACAATGTGGACAGAGGCAGCAGTAACAAAATATGAGGACAAAACTTGCTGCTTTGTTCAATGTTCAAAACCATGACTCATGCATCTAACCCTCAAAAGAATAGCCTACATGCTATGAGGTCCTTTCTTAATTGTTTTATTTAGCAATAAATTGAAGTCTTAATTGTCCTCTGTGTGTTTGAGCCATTAGGATTTACAGGAACAGAGCCCTGTGTTTGTAGTGTGTTTGTTGGGGCTTCCACATGCAACGTTGAAGCCCAAAGTGTTTCAGACTGTTTCAGACAGAAATTATGTATGTGGAGAAGTCTCCAGAAAATCTCCAGGCTGGGATGTTTAAAGTTGTAGCTCTCACTCTTCTCCATGGTAGATAGAAGTCTGAAAATGCTGAGCTCAAATATGAGCATTTTAAGGGTGATAAAGAGATCAAGATGATCTTCCCCTTCTTCTTGTGTGCGGTCTATAGTTAAGACCAGAAGTTATATGATGCAGATAGAACTGTCTTCATCTATATTGCACTCTGTATAATGCAATGCCTTTGGGATATAAATAATAGACAATGATGATATACAAATTCTGATAACTAAGTAGCTGCCTCTGCCTTTGTTGCCTGGAAAAACTGAATTCTCTTTAGCAGAGGAATAAGGTAGACATCTTAAAATTGAAGCTTTCTTTTTGAAAGGAAGCTTTGTACCTTGTATTTGAAAATCATTGTGATTATTAAGATCCTGAGAGAAATTAAGTTGTGCATGGCTCAATTTGAAATACTGCTTCTTCAGGCACCCAGGGTATCAGTGTCAATCCCAGTGATTTTGTTGGTGTTAGGGGAAAAAAAGGCAAACAAACATAAAACTCCAACTTATTTTGTTAGAAACCCAGGAGATAAAAGAAGGAAAACAACCTAAATCTCAGAAAAGCAAAAGATTCGTGAGCTGCTATAGAAACAGCCTATTTAAAGCCATCACGTTTTATAAATAATCCAGTGAATTCCAGAGTGTGTGTGTGTGTTTCCCCATCTATTGCCCCCATGGGTCTTTGCTTGGTTTAGTGTCTGCTTGGAGGAATCCAAAGCTCTTCTGTCACATGTAGCCAACTGGAGGAAGACAATGCTGGTTTTTCCCTTGAAATCCATGTGACCTGCCATCCAGCAAGGTTCGGGGATAGCATTTTTAAGGATGGAGGACAACTTAATCCATGCCAGAATCACTTAAAGAGGTACTTATGGTGAAAAAAAATGAAAACAAAAACAAAGCTTTTATTTAAACAGCTAAATAATAAATGCAAAATGCTGGATCTTGGGCTGGACGTCCTTCAGTGCAGAGCTATTGAAATTTCTCATGCTGGCGACTAGGACAAATGCAGATCTGAGGCTTGTTTCTGCTTATGTCTCTGCTTTCATTTGAGCTGTCTATTTTTCTGTCCATGGGGGCAGTTCTTTGCTGACCTAAACATTTTCATATGCACGCAAATATCTGTAACAGTTATTTTCTTGCTTAAATAATTTATTTCTTTTATTACTGAAAGCACATATATGTGTATCCATATAGGCTCTGGATATATAAAAATTGTATAGATAACAGTGTAAGCTTTGAAATAAACTGATTTGAAACAGTGAGTAGTTGTAGAAAGCCTTTTAAGATGTTGTAGTAACATCATTTTAAACTTTAGGCTTACTTTTTTTCACAGTGTGTTCTCAGAGGAAATATTTCACATGGAATTTCTTCTTTGATGCTAGCAAATTTCGTATTTTAAAGTATCAGTCCTCAAAGAAAAAAAAAAAGAAAAAGAAAAAAAGGAGGAAAAACAGAGTTTGTTCCCCCTTTTTCTCTTTTTCTCCCAAATCTTCACATTTATATATGTCATGAGGTGAAAGTCTTGTTTGACCCAGCATCTTTTTCTCTTGCGTTAGGTCAGAGCCCTTAGAAAAAGCAATCAAATGATCAACTGTTATCTCGCATCCTCTGTGACTCCTCATCTTCCCCCCTGCTCTGAGCAGCATCTGTGCAGCTCTTCCCTCCATGCCCTCAGTCCTTCCTCAGCCTCCCCAGCACTAAATCACAGCCAGCAATTCCTTCCCACTCCACGGGTGCTTCCTTCTCTGCCAAGCAGCATCTGCCAGGTCCACATCTGCAGAATCGCTGCCAAGCTGCCCCTCAGACACGAGGAAAGTGGAGAATTATGGAAACCTGGTTCCAGTCATCCGCAGGCTCTATCTGCACAGGCGCTCTCAAACCAACCGCTGTCAAACCAAGGGTTGAAGCAGGGTGGAAGAGTGGTAAAAATTACTTCCTATCCGCTCACGTGGAGTAATTGTATCTGCACTCAGGCTGTGACAAAGCCCTGGTGTGGCCAGGCCTTTCAGTGGAGATGTTGAAGGACACGCGTGCGGCCCGCCGGCGCGCGGCAGCTGGCACGCAACAACCACGGCCCCTCAGTCACTTGTCCGCGTGCCCGAGGCCGCCCGTTCTCGGCTGTGTTGCTAAGCTACATCCAACTTGCAAATGGCCAGGGTACAAGAGTGATATCTGAGTCTGAAAACATGCCCTGAAATTGCGGTATCGCAAAGAACTGCGGCTAGAAAACTGTCCTATAAATCCACAGATTCGCTGTTTGGACCCGCCGTTGATGAGCTGCAGCGGGAGCGTAAGGGTTTGTGTGTGTCTTGGCATGGGAAACAAGGGAGCACACAGCCGAGCAGGGATAGAAAGGCATTTAAGGACATACTGGGCAACAGCGGTAGCTCATGGTGACTGTGCAGGGGAACTGGGTATGTCCGGGTGCCCCGGCCTATAGGATGGAGCAGGATTGAGGGAGGCCCTCTGGCTCCAGGGAAATCCCTGCTGCTCCAGCAAGTATTGATAAATCATGCTGATGTGTCAGGCATGAGGCTTTGGCCTCTGTGGCTCCTCCATTTGCACTGAGCACAGCACAAGTCTAACAGGTAACTTCCTACAGTCATCTTTTACACACACTGGGTGGCACCAGTTGGGCTGTGCATTGGTCTTCCTTTCCCCTTAGAAGCAAGCAGCTGACAGGACTCCTAAAGCTGCCATCTTATTTTTGAGAAAATAATTTTGCTCTGAATCTAATTCTAATTTTGGCTTCTAAGACCAACCAATAGTTTATCTGGAGGAAAAAAATAAAACCAGTAGGAGTAGTATGTTTTTATTGCTTCCTCCTCCGTGCTTTAGCCCGAAGTTTCTATCCTTTTGAATGTCTAGACCATTGGAAATCACTGGTTGAGCAGCCAAAGAGATTCAGTGGTAAAACACAAGGAGGAGAACATGAAACAGATGTGAGCAGGGGAAAAATGGAATCTCCTTTATGTAGGATCTACTGTTACTAGAGGACTTTCTGTTCCATATTCCTCATCTCTGTTTTAGGGTTCACAAGTCAAAGGAGACCTCTTGTTCCCATCCCCATCTCCTCCTACTTTTCTCCCTCAACATGTGATTTCAGTCCCCCAAGCTGTGCTAAAGCCTACAGATTAGATGCATATGTGGCTTTCAGCTGAAGGGTTAGAAATCTTGGGACGTGGTAGAGACAGGGAAGGAGAGAAGGACTGTTCTCCCCCTCTCCTCTGGGATTTGACTTGCAATTATTACAGCTCTTTCTGCCCTCAGCAGCTTTTCTATTTATAGCAGACAAAATGAAGGTCTTTTGAAATGTTTTGTGGACATATATCTAGGTGCACTAAGGAGAAAGGAGGCAGACTAAGATGAATTTTTCAGCTTCCATCCTAAGCTTGAAGAAAACCAATTTCTATTTCTGGTTCCTTTGTATGGAATTACATTCCTTCTGCTTCACACTACTTCACATGCACACATCACTTTATCATCTGCATAGCCAGTTAAAGCTTCCTGGGAGTTTCCTGTCTTGCATATAATTTTTTATTCAAGTTACAGCAACAAAAAATAGAAGTTTAGGAAATTACTTTTGCTGGTAAAATCTTATCTGAGAAGTCATATCTACAATTTTTAGTTCAGGTATTCCATTCGTTATCATCTTAAGAGAGAAGGAGAGAAAACAGCATTGCCTTTTTGGTATGAGCTTTGTGATTGGTATTGCTGTTGTGAAAGGACTGCAGTTTGTTCAGACTGAAGTCTACAAGGAAATAAAAATGAAGCACAATCTTTGTGATATTCTTTGAAGGCTTAATCAATAGATTCGGACCTTGTGATAAGTAAATGAAATAAGAGACTTATTTAGCATAAGGAATGGGGACATCCTTATTGAACAAATCAAGAAAATATAGTATATTCATTTGCTTATTTATCTATATTTATATTATTTGGTATCTTCTTGATGTGCTTTGGTATCTTTTCTTTGATGTGCTGTGACATAATTTTATGTTTTCCTGAAAGTATCAGGTGCTCCTCACGGATTCCAATTGCTGTTGATTCGAGACTGAGTTTATGACATGACACAGCTGTTGTGACAATGCTGTCGTCTCTGAGGAGAGGTAAATGGGAGCAGCTTTGGCTGAGCAAACTCCAACTCCAGCAGTTGCTACTTAAAAGTCAGCCTTTGTTCAATACATACCACCAACACCAGCTGCTTCTCTTCCTCTGCTTAAGGAAGGAGCATTATTTTGTGGTGACTAATAACAAAAATGAAGATTTTCCAGGAGGTGTGTTATGTACTAGGCAGTGGTATAAACAGATGATCACCATGCTCTTATAAGAAATGAAATCATCTTGGTTTTGTAAACGCACACTATAATATTTTTGAATCTGCCTTGAAGCCTTTTTGCTGCAGTTCAGCTGTTACTGGTTTAGACTCTTAGCTGACACCTAAGTTTATTTGATACTGTTTTGAATGTATTCCTTTACTTTTTGAAAGTCTTAAGCTATCAAAGCACTTAAACACTGTGCTGCAAGTGCTGTAAGCACTTGGGTAATTCCATGGAAACAGGTTAGACAATTCACAAGTTCGGAGCTAATCACTCTTAAACACCTTTGTGGAGTGATGACTAAAATCACTTTGAGAACGTTTGTCATTTAATATAAATGGAATCTCCCTTAACCACTGGTGACTTACATCCTTAGAAAATCTCCATTTTCAAGTAATTTTTAGGGGCGAAATGATCTTTACTTTATTCACAGCAAGCAGGATAGTATTGCCACCGAACATCTTCCATTGTAACAAGTTAGGGAGAATAATTCCTGCCCTGGGAGGAACCGCTGGATATAAATCTGTCTTGAGTTATATGACAGGTAATATAGACTAGATGGTGTCCCTTCAGGCTCTAAAATCTATAAACCTGCTGGATAATTTACAAAAGGAACAATTTATGGAGCAGGAACCTGTGTATTATGCGTGAGAAAGGTAAAGTCAAACCTTGCATCATTCATTCTGCTACAGACCTCGTTTATACACTGTCTGCCACCCCATTTACACACTGCTTGCATATGTATCACAAGAGAGCAAGAATAAATTAGTAGAGACTCTTGAATGCTGATGCAATATTATTCACATTGCCTCCAAGCAAAAATCTTCTTCAGATTTTGCGTGGCTCTTTACCAAATTCCTCCTGCAAGAAAAGCAGCTATGTGGAATATTAAAAAATAAAGGGGTGGTGGTAATGAAATATCATGAGTGAACAGGAGGGAGACACTGATAAATGGAAGTAATCTGCAACAGTGATAAAAATTTAGGTAATTGCAGCAGCCTACAGCACTGCAGGCTGGAGTCTTTATAGCAAGTCATTTTGTATCTGTTATTGAGGATCCACTTAGAGCAACACAGTTTGAAAATTAAAAAAAAAAAAAGGTGACAAGAGACATTGCAAAGTATCGGAAAGTATCGGTCTCTCCTGTTAGTTTTGGTGACATCTGATAAAACCGGAGTGCCTGAATATTTAGAGCCAAACAACTATCAGGCACCTCCAGCCCTGCCTGGAGGCAAGGGCTCCAGTGCAAAACATTGCACCTAGTGAACTGCGGAGAGAAATGAGGTTCCTAGCAGGCACTGCCTGGATTTGGACAGCCCGTAAGCAGATGGACAGCTCCTACATTGGATGGGTTCAATTTAAAAAAAAAAGGAGGAAAGGACCCCAATACAGCATAAGCAATGCCTTCATCTTTCAGTGGTGGTGGAAAACGATGAGAAAGGGAATAAAGGAGGCTGAAAGTATGAGAAAAAGGAACAGAATATAAAGATAGCTTGGAACAGTGTATAAAGATAGATTGATCTTTACAAAATCCCCCTGTGCCATTATTTTAAAAATGTAGGGAAAACCTTGGTGACTTCAGCTCTTTAAATTCTAGACTGTTAATTCTTCTTCTGCATGCTGTCTTGCATTGCCTCTGAGCAGTCACTGTATATTCACCTGAGAAAATGACACGTAGCTTTGGGTGGCACCTGAAACATTGAGGGATGTGGCTGTATGTGGAACTAGACAAATGCTGGAGACCTCTGTATGCAGCTCCTTATGGCAATCTGATCTTGGCACCATTCAAATTGAAAGTGGAAGCTAGACACGGTGTTTAACCTAGAAATAAAAACACATCAGGGAGCCTGACAAAAGCATTCAAATGTCTTTCATTAACTAACCTCATCCACTTGGGGACTACAAGGCTGAAGTTCTTCCCACCACATCTCTACTTCTATTGTAAATTAAATGATGCATCCTTTGTTTTGCTGTCACATATGTCACAAGCTCTTGGAGGCTGGTGGGACTTTTTTGACTTCAAGCCTAGAACCATCTGACAACGGGTTGAGGAGCCTCTCCTGCAAACTGAATGTGAACCACGGGTTCCTGCTCAAGTGTCCTTCCTCCTTGGGGACCTGAGGCTTTGGACAACCTCTGTGAGAGGGGTGGGAGGGAACAGCATGGGGCAGAGATGAAGCAAACGTGAGTGAGGATTAAATATGCTGAGGAGCTTAGTGTAGCTAAGACACTGATGAGGATGGCTCCCCAGTGACGTGGCTGGTTGCTTGCCGTGTGGACACAACCGCTGCAAACAAGCTGTCTTTGAGATGAAGTCAGCGTTTCTTCGGCTCTAGTGGGGAGTAGTAATATAGATTATGAGAGGAAATGAGCATTGAAATGCCTTTGATTTATTTATTACGACAGGTAATCCTGAAAAGCTGGTAAGTTTTAAAGGACTCCTGAAGAAGAAATGTGGTGGAGCGGAGAGCTGGAGGATTTGTTGGTGCCGTCCTTGCTTGTACCAGCAGGTATGGGAGAGACTGGAAAGTCATGTGGACAGGAGGAGCCAGGAAGAGCTCCTTTCTTCCCCTCTGTGTGGCTGCCCTGTGGTATAGATTAGTATAGATTAATACAGCATCTGCAGGGAGTATTTTAGGCACTGTAGCCCTTTGGTGGGAAGAACGAGCTGTCTCTGCAGGAGCACGGCCTTCCCCGTGGGCTGGTGTCAGCTGAGGAGCAAAGCTGTGTGCTTCAATCATAGAGAGGTGGCTAATGAGTTCTCACCTTGTCAAGAGAGCAGTGCAAGGTTATAGAATGATGTGTCCCAGAAACATGAGTGGAAAAAAAACGCTGAGTTTTGAAACTATACAACCTGCTGGGTGAGCTGGTATTTTAAAATGAAGCTGGTGCAGGATTTCCTTTCTTTTTCTTTTTTTTTCCATGGAAGCAAAGTACAGCTTTACAAAAGGCAAGAGATGAGCACTCTGATTCCGAATGCAGTGTTGCAGCTAGAAAATATTTAACACATTATTATGTTATTAGTAGAAGTGTATAGTAATGAGATTTGGGAGGCATTGCCAAAGCTGTCCTGTCATGATTATACACTCAGATAGGGGATACATGGAGTGATTTGTGGTTTATTTGGTTGGCAAGCCAAGGCAAAGTAGGATTTCAGTATTTCAAGCTACATCTCATAAAGAAAATCTGGTTTCATTTTTGCTATGATTATAAATGCTGCACATGAAGTGACTGGAGCACATGCAATATTTTTAGATTTTGGGAGGTATTTTTATTTGCCACTTGACATTTTGATTGCAAGATTACCCCTACATGCTGTCAAGAATGTGAATGTTAAGGGGATTAGCATCCAAATAATTTCTGGTGGTTAGAAAGTGTAAAGTATTACCCAAATAGGAGATGATCCTCCAAAACAAGGAAAAAAAATCTAAAAACGGTTTATAACTAGGAGAAGATTTATAACAAGTTCAGGAGAAGAAGCTATTGGCTTCGGCTGCAAGAAGGTCCCACCCTGGCTGTGGTGCTGCTTCCTCAAAGTCAAGCTTCCCACATCACCCTCCTTTGCTGCACGTGGGTCTGAAGCCCCTTGTGTCTCCCATCCTCTTCTTTCACCCTGTACCCCCAAAGCAGGACCCAGACTCAGTGTCCCCATCTCCCTCCTCGCCCTTTCCTATTCCTGACAGTCGTCCTGTTCCCCAGCCTTGGCTGCTCTTGGTTCCCCTCTGCACCATCTGAGAACTGGTGCTTCCTGCAAGTGCTGGCCGTGGGAACATGATCTTTAAATTTGTGCTCACCACCTGTGCCAAAGTTTTTACTTGCACCTCATTTATGCACTCACCCATTT
Source organism: Rhynchotus rufescens (assembly GCA_032273925.1). Lineage (NCBI taxonomy): Eukaryota > Metazoa > Chordata > Aves > Tinamiformes > Tinamidae > Rhynchotus > Rhynchotus rufescens. Next base: position 12,368 of record JAVCKT010041054.1, read on the forward strand.
TACCTCCTTACATATTCCAAACATGTTCATTTTCTTTTCTAGACATCCACATTTAAGTTCAGACACTGGAGCAGAAATCACTGTTTTGCTCATCTAAAGCAAGACAGGATTTTTTCTTGATTATAATATGTCAGATATTTTTAAAACAGTTTTACTAGAAACACCTTAAATTGTCTAAAATTTGCATTAAATGAGAAGTTTTTAGCAGGGAATCATCACCATATGGAGGTGCTTCTCATGGGAGTCTTTAAACCTCTGCATGAAATTCAGTATTACTCAAATATTTCAGTACTGAACTGGAAGCGAGAACAAAACTCACAAATCCCACACAGTCTGGCAGACCGGCTTGCAGGATAGCAGGGTAGTCCTGCAGAGCAATCTGTAGTACTTGATACGTAGGTTGCACAATGTATATTTAAGTGTAACCAAATGGACAGTACACATCAGGATAACAGTGATGCTAATAAAGTTGTAAGAATTACAGTGGGTGAGGGGGTGAATATGAATTGTTGCTATCATGGAAAATGGCCCTGAGATGTATAAATAGACCTGAGTAGAAAGGGAATTTGGCTCTGTACTTAGCATAAGTAGGGTTGTTCCTGTGATACTGCACTCAGTTTATGCATTCATGTTAAAAAAAAAAGAAATCATAGGGTGCAAAAAAGACCCATACGGTGAAAAACAGAAACGGGTTTCTAAATTAATCCTGAATAATGATCTGCTATTGATCTATATTATTTTACCTGTATAAGTTTATTCTGTGCTTGGTTCAGGAGGTCCATGCAGTACAAATTGCAGGAAAGTGGGAGCCTAATCAGGGTATGTGCTGGGCAATACCTATTGCCCAGCTCCATCTCACACTCCTCCAGGCATCTGCTGTGAGCCCTTCATGGAGACAAGATGCTGCGCTAGATGGAGCACTACTGTGAGCATGTGTGGCTATTCTCATCTCCCTGACAGTCTGCCCAGGTCCTAATATTTCCTTTAAACAAACACAAAGTCTTGGGTTGATTGCAGAGCCAACTGTGGAAAAAAATGCAAGCTTGTGATAGACCAGAGAATTAATTCTGGGGTGTCTAATTCTTCCTTCTGCTCTAATATTTGTTTCTGCTTACAGCGATAACATTTTGAGATTACAAAAAGTATAAATTACAAAATCTAATAGCAAGTGCATGTATAAAATCCTGAGTTTAGCTGCATGGTCAAGAGAGATTTAGCTCCCTATAGGACTCCCTTCCTCCTAAGATATTAAGTGACAATGTCACCAAGCAAATGACACTTCAGATTACATGATCAAAGCACCTCCTGCTGTGCAGCCAGGTCAGTGCACCTATCAGGGCACCTCTCTCTATGGTTCCCTGAAGAAGACTGTTCATCTGCACTACACATCTCGTCACTTCTGAGATCTCAGTACCTCTTTTTTTGTGTATTCATCATCACCTCCAGGAAAGCCTCAAGAGGCCTCTCTGCTGCCCTAAAAGAAGGTGAATTTGGAAGAGGTTGGGCTTCACTAATTCCACCTATCTACCTTCAGGCAGCCTGTCATATATCCCAGCAGAAGGTGCCCAAGCAGCCAGAACCACATTGCTCTGGATGCTGTTCTCATGTCAACAACCCAAAAGTGAGGTACTCTATGGTACCTAACAGCAAGTTATTATTGGTGCCCTCTTTTAGGTCGGGGCAATAGCCTCCTAGTGCCTTAGTTCCTTCTCTGTATAATACGGATGCTTTATTCCCAATAGGTGTACAAGAAAGTCACATAGATTAAAATTGTTAAAATATGTTAAATTGTGAGCCATTTGGGTAACATGGTGATAGAGACTTTGCCAAGACCTTGAGAAAGCAGACCCTGCACATCTGTGTAGCATATACAGATGTGAGTCAGTCTGGAAAGAAGAACCAAGAAAAGAATCACAACCAGGGAGCCAAATGGAGATGGAAAAATAACTCTTGTGATCATGTTGGACTTTTCCTTGGAAAATTTTCCTATTGTTTTCCTGAATCCTGTAAAATCCCAAAGATGAAAGGGTTCACAGAAGAGCTTGATAATGACAAAGTATAATATAATGACTGGTACCTTAATCACTGTCACCGAAGATTCATGGTCAGAGAAACACTGGGGAAATCGTGTGTGTCACTACTATTTCCTTTAATTGTATCAGATGCACATTAACTGGCACTGTCTAGACACTTGTGTCTTACGAGACAGCATTTAAATCAGAATCTGAGAGAAAGAACATAGCTGCTAAAGCGCAACCCTTTCTCTCTTGATTCATTTTTGCATTAGTTTTCTGTCTTTCAGAGTACATTAAGTTTTCTAATTGTATTTTACTTTACCTGATTTTCTTTAGTGTATAGTGTTTTAAGGTAGTACCTTATGAATTAGTGATCACTGACTGAAGAGCTGCTAATCAGATGCTGTTGCAACCATTAGTTTTGACAGTACTGTAATAATTTAACAAAGGAAATCATGTATTACATTATGCAATCAATTTTTATGGTTCAGATCATATTTTTACAAGCTTATTTACTCCATACTATTACTATGCATCTTTTATAGTTGGGCCTGTGTGATTTACCAACAATTATGCTCTTGGATGCAATAGTGAAGTTTTAATATTTAAGCCAAGGGAGAGGCAAAATGCTAAGCATATGATAGAACCTGTCGTGAATATGTCAACTTCTCTATTTCTCCCCAGGATCCACTAATTTCACAAGTAATTGTATTACACAGTAACTTGTGATACATCTGAGAAATATCTTGGATTTACTAAGCAGTGTTTTCAAAAGGGTGGCTCAGAAGGCTTTTTTTCCCTAGGTTTTCAAAGCTGAATTAGACAATAGCATGACATAAATCTGTATGATTTTCCAAATGGCTGTAGGCGGAAAATAGTAAATAAGACATCAGAAAGTTTTTTGGAGCCCATTGGCATCTTGCCCCAAGATTGTCTGGGAAGCATAGGAGAGCAGAGTAACATGTCTGGAAGCTGCTAATTCTTGAAAGTGGATCTGCATTCAGTATAACTTGTAGTTTTTAAATGTTCTATTGAAATTCAGAAATCACCAGGAAAACTCTTTTCATATTTTGTGTATCTCTGTCATGTTTCTTCTTTCAGAGATGTTAGGATGTGATTGCCACAGACAGACTGGTTTCCTTTTGTTGATTATGTAGGAGGTGAAAAGCAATCAAAGGTGTACTGAACCTTTCAACACAGCAGAGCTAAGTATAAGACATAAATATTCACAACTCCCTGAACGTTTCTATTTGATCCTTATGCTGCATGCACATTTGCAGGAGAGGAAGTTTATATTTTGCAGTATTTCACACTGGGTTGGAAGAATAATGTTAGAGTTTTGTGCTTAGCTTGCAGATGCAGAAAGCCTAGGTCTGGTTTCCATATATGCTGCCATTCACTGCAGTCAAACAAATTAGGCATTTGGCATTTATTTCAAAAGAAAAACAAAAGGAATCTCTTTGGTAAATACATGGGCACCAAATTTGGGCTTGAATAATAGACAAAAACCAAACATCTCTGACACACCAAGCTGCATGACTGCTTATAGGTAAAGCAGGCTGCTAAATGATCTGTTATCTCTCAGGGGTATGTTTTCTATGCATTTAGCATAATTTAAACAGATGAGGAGAGATTTGGAGAAAGAAGTTTCTTACTAGGATTTTCTAGTAAGATTTCTACTTTGCTTTCTATGAAGTTTGGATTTATGGGAAAGAGAATGAATTCAATAAGCACAAAACATACTTTTTGTTGGTAGTATCCACACTTGGAATAGGTTCAAGCCTTTCAGTGTTCCCATTCTGACTTATCTACATCAAGCACTGAAAACTAGGTCTTAAGGCTCAATCAGGCCGGAAAAAAGGAACTCCATCTCATGAAGAATTTTTGCAGTACCAAAATCTGATTTCCTTCTGAAATGAAACCCAAAACTTCACGGAATACACTCACCAAGACCAGATATGTAATGGCAATAGGGCACCTTTACGTGTCACTGATTTGGGCACAAACAGGGTTGGAACTTGGTCTTCAGGTGGCAGCCACGTGGCCTTGTGGTTATCCTGGACTGTGGGCTGAGTCTAGAGGCCATTTCAGCTTTAACACCTGCAGTGAAAAAACAGCATTAAGATTTTGGAGGTCAGATGAGGTCTTCCTGGCTTTTATTACAACATTCACCCTTGCTTGGGCCCCTTGCAGGATTCCTAGAAATAAATACATTTCTGCAAAGGCCCTTGGTCTTGCCAAACTGGAGTTTTCTCCATCACCTTTTGATTCTGTTCCACAAATAGCTTGGATAACCCCCTTGTAAAATCTTCCAACAAGTAACTTCATATGTTCTCCCCTGGCTTTAAAGAGGGGGTAAGAGAAATTGTGAAGTTAGCTTTGGAAGACGACATGTTGGATGTCTTCCTTCATGTATGGAAGAGCTCCAGGCCTATAGCAGCAAAGTTATCTCACTGTTTGCATTCAGATCCCTCTCTAAAATCCTCCCTGCCTTGACATTTGCAAATATTTCAGCGATGGTCGTACAGCAGGTGGGCTGAGCCTGTTCCCAGGGCTGGCTCACGTCTCTGTTCTTTCCTTGACTTCTTTGTCAGCCAAACCCACCTCCTGTGTCTTGTATGCACATCACAGGGCTGGGGCTGTCTTCTTTAATAGAGTTGTACTATTTTTAACAGACTAGCCCTAGGACGTTGGTATGTTAATGCTGAATTCCACACAAATAATTAAATGTATTCAGGAGCCTCAGCCTGGTCACACTGCTAAGTCTACTTGGTTGAAATGAAGACAGGAAAGCTTTACCTGAACCACATACCTGATTTACACTATAAATAACATTTTCATCTGGAAATATTGTTTTCTTTGGTAGGACTGAAGTCTAAACAGATGTAGCCTCAAATGTTTCACATAATCCCCATCTTTATCAATAACGGCTCTCAATAGACTCAGCACATTTAGGACGAGAAGGAGTTTTTCTCCTGGACAGACGAGCAGGAACATCAGGATTATTTGTGGGTTATGGTCTTTTATAGTGTCACCTATACTCTTGTTTAACATATATTTTGTCCAACAGATTCCCTAGTTCTGCAGAAATCTAATAACAATGCTGACCCTAAATAACAACAACAACAATAATAATTCTTTCTTCTTCTTCTTTGTCATCTTCTTCTTCTTCCTCTCCTTCCTCTTCTGTATGTGTGCATGCAATTTCATTCTTGAGGCTTTTACTCTTTTATGTGAAGGATCTTAAGTTTGTCAGATCATGTAACATACTTTC
>JAVCKT010041132.1:2288-17649 GCA_032273925.1 Rhynchotus rufescens
CAATCTTTTTTGGAATACCTTAATTCTTGAGATATCATTTACAAATAAGAAAAACAATGAACCTTAAAAAATAGGCTTTTTCTCGTGGGTTGAAATAAATTCATGTAGTTTCTTTTTTCATGTTGCTATTTGCTCAGTCAGTATTTGCAATTTGTGTTGTCATACAATGTAGTAGTTCATGAAGCTATGTATTTTTGGGGGTTTATTTTTCCTATGTGAAGTAGTAGAGGCAATGAAAAATGGAAATAGGGATGATTTTTTTTTCTGTATACTCTAGGTTAAAGGGGTTGGGAGTAGTTCTTTACTGCTAGTAACCTTGAAATAGTTCCTTGGTTTTGTATGAAACAAAATTGTATGACAGAGTCTTAAATTAATTAAAATTAAAGTACTTTCCCTTTAAAGGTTGTGTAGTCTGTATTTACCACTCTGTTTATTCATGATGGATTTTAATTTATTCAGACATTTTGCTGACTTTATTTTTTTTTACTTGTAGCATCTAATTTGTGTTATAGTTGTACTTTTTTTGGTATTTCTAATACCATATCAGAAATAGCCTTCATTCCACAAAATAATAGTGAGTGTGAATATACTGCACTGGTATTAATTTTAGAAATGTCAATGAGCATGACTGACTTTTTCGTGAATTATGAATATGAAAGCATTGTTTTTGATTTCTTATGTCAATTTGAATATTTTCTTACTCAATTCCGTGCAGAGCAGATTTCAAAAAAAAATCTGTCTGCCCCCACGCCTCTGTGGTGTAACATTTTCGAAACTGCATCATCTACATTTACCGATTTGCAGAGCACAGAATGGTTGGGGTGGGAAGGGACCTCTAGAGATCACCTTGTCCAACCCCTGCACACAGTCTCACCTAGAGCATGTGGCACAGGGTGGCATCCAGGTGGATTTTGAAGTCCTACAGGACTCCACAAGCTCCCTGCACAGCCTGTTTTGGGGCTCTGTCACCCTCAATAAAGAAGTTCTTCCTCACATGGAGATGGAACTTCCTGTGTTTCAGCTTGCACCCCTTACCTCTTGTTCTGTCACTGGTCGCTACCAAGAAGAGTTTGGCCCCATCCTCTTTCACGTTCTCTCCTCAGGTGTTTGCACGTATGTATTTGTACATATAAAACATATTTGTATAAAATGTGCTTGTGCAAGTATTTGTACAGATACTTTATAGGTCATACCAGTAAAACAAAAGTGGTTTATAAAGGCTTATAAAATAGTTTCATCCTATTACTAGTGAATTCTGTGTTCTGCCCAGCAAATGCAAAGAGTAGATGGTGAATATTGGTGGACTGAAACAGTTCAGGATATTTCAAGTGAAATGCTACATTTTCTTCAGGTTTGTCCTCAGCTGGTTTACAGTGCTGTACTCTGTACTTGTGCTAGGTGCTGTAAACCATCATAATTGTTGCTACTATTCCTTGGCAGATACAGTAGTATCTGCCAGTACAGAAGAACTCATATTATAAAGTATTCTTTCCCGTTCTTTGATTTTTCAGTGTTTAGAAGAGATTTATTTAGATACTATAACTGTTTATTGCTCTTGCTCTGGATTTCTCAAATTATGAAAGGAATTCTGTTTGACCGGAGAAAATTAGAAGAAATTATTTTGATATTGTTTTCTGAAACTGACATTAACATTGAGTGATGCATATTCTTGGAAAACTGAAATAGAAGAGATGAGTTGTCAGTTTGATCAAGAAGCCAGAGCAGTAAAGGAAATTTCACTTTTCAGAAAATGAACTCTCATGTAGGACTTCTACAACTTCTTCTCTTATTGCAGTGTAAATGAAGATACTAACGACTGTACGTCATTGTCCTAGCAGTTAAATAACTTCCAGGGTCTATCTTTGAATCTAGCCTGTCATGTTCATTATAGCCTTACCTCTGAGATTTGTGTTAAATGCTTTCTTTCTTATAGGGTGATACTTGTCAGTTAGTTTAATTGAAATGTCATGCTGACCTTTTATTCGAAATACTTCGTACCTTCCTGTGGCTGTTGGAAGTTTTTTGCTTTGATTCCAATTAGAATCCTTAAATTACTGGCGTGCAAAAGCTGCCTGCTAATTAACCTTATGAAACTGCATGCAAATTAACCTTACAAACAATATATCTTTTGCAGAGGTGGTTCAGCTGAGTCTGCCAGAAGATCAAAAAATAAGCACCACAGCAGCAACAGTAGGACAAAGTGCTGTCCTAAGTTGTGAGATTCAGGGCACTCTGAGACCTCCCATCATCTGGAAGAGGAACAATGTTGTTTTGAATACTTTAGATTTGGAAGATATCAATGTAAGTAACATTCTAATCTATAACTTGAGCTCCTTAGTCCTGATGTTTTTAGTTGCATGCTTGCGGAAAAATAAAAACGCAAAAAAGAAGTTAAAGTGAAATGTGTACAGAGTTTGGTCTGTCCTTGTTTTACTGTGTAATCGTGCTTCCAGGGCGAAATATAGAGAAAGGCTGCTTCATAGAACAATAATTTAAAAAAAAAAAAAAAAAAATTATGATGTGTGAGTAGATTGTATTGTATAGATGTGGAGTACCTCCACAATCAAATACTTGGTTTATTTATTAAATACTTTATTTCTGAGGAGGCAAATGATTCTGCACATCACTGTTGCTGTTTTGCTTTGCTTAATGATTTTATGTGAACTATAGTTGTAAATTGGACTTGTTTACAATAATGCTTCGTAAAATAAAGGAGAGTTTCAAAGCTCAGCTTGCCTGAATGGCAACTTCAAGTTTTTTGTGAGACTTAGGATAAATCCAGCATCCTCTAAAGAGCTGTAGCTTAAATTAGTAATTGTTGCTAATTAGTAATTGTTGCTAATTGGTATTAATAATCTGATTGATGCTCAAAGGTGTCTCACCCACTCTCTAAAGCTACCTTTTGCAAAATTTGCTAGGTTTCCGTAAATATTTATAGTGACTATAAGTAGTGATTTGGAGTTCTTACTAATCACATCTAAATAGAATACATGGCATGAGCTTAAGTAATAGAAAGAATCTGGAGATGGAGAAATAGAAGACAATGAATAGAAGTAATCTAACAGAATCTAAAGCTGAAAGATTCAGTAGAGCATATTTAGCAGAGATGAAAAGAGCAAGTGTTTTGAAAAGCTGATTTTGAGAATGAAAATTGAAAAACTTGAGAAACTTCCAAAGTATTTCTGAACACTGGAGGACAGGTGTAGAATTTGAAGACTAATAGTATATCTAATTTGAGATTTTGAGATAAGTCTGCAGTGGTGGTGGTGAGGTGGTAAGGGGAAAAGAACCCTAAACCCAGATTTGTATACATTTACTAGGTAAGGAGGAATGGGAGGAATGTATGATAGTCAGTCACCAAACCGTGGTCACCAACCATGAATATAAAAAGCAAATGCATAGGGAAAGGAAAAAACAAGGTCTCCAAACTGCTTTTAAGTGAATTTGCAGGAAAGTCAAAAGATGATATGGAAGCAAACACATACCAAGGGAATGGTCATCTCTGGGAACATATACATACCCTGTATGGAGAATTAGTGAGCAGTTGTCTCAAAAAGGTAATGATCTGTGTCGGAACGTTTTCTGGGTAGGTATGGAAAGAACAGTCAGGGAGTAAAAACTCGCAGCGGTGGGAACGCAATTTTGAACATGAACGTGCTCACCATCTATTTTTTGCCCTAAGAAAAGTATCATGAAACAAAACAATGCTTGGAAGCATTTTTAATCCAAACTTTGTGTTATAGCTTAGTCCTTCAGAACTAACAGTTTAGTTATGAATCAAATACAGAAGGATGACAAATGTTCAATAGGTAAAGCGCTAAAATATATAGTGCCCAAATATAGACAGATGATATTCAAACCCTGTGTCTTTGTAGATAAGCTACAGTGACAGAAAGAGCTGATAGAGTCTAGAAGCAAAGAAGATTGACATTGAATTATATTAGGCCCCAGAGTCTCTTTTTTTCAATATTAATTTTATGGGTTGCACTATTTGCACTAGTTTTATCCTCTTGTGTTTATCTCTAGATTTTTGCTTAGACTTTTTTTATTATTTTTTCCATACGTCTTTGATCATTTCATACTTTCCTGAACTTTGTTTATCAGTTATTCTTTATAGAGTTTTTACAGTTTCCAATTTACTTAGAGGTTGCTATGTAACCATAATTCAGTATCCATTCAGATAACGTAATAAAAACGAAACCTTGGGGAAAAGAAAAATAATAGGATAAAAAATGACTTGTGTTTTATGTTTCACTATGGAAAATGAATTTAGTTCTTAAATAGTAACTTCAAAGGAAGAAATGCAGAGAGAACACAGTGTGTTCCAGCTAATGTCACATTTTAACTACCACAAAAATGTTGTACTTATTCAGTTTTAAACAATTGAAAGCCCTAAGCTTGTCTGATTGTATAATTTTAGATGTCCATAGAGGCAGTGTATTTTGTCCTTTAACTGTCTTGTGAACTGTAGTGCTGTTTGCCTAACATCAGGAATTAATTTACTCAGTTAGATGGGAACGCTGCATACGTGGATCTCAGCATTAATAAGTGTAAATAGTAGTATGTTCTCTGGAAAAAATAAAATAAAATAAAATAAAATAAAACTCTGACGTGGCAGGATAAATACTTCTTGACAGCAAAATGTATAAAAGATTATCTTACTTGGGAGCTGGTACATACACAGGAGCTGATGCATGTGTTTTAGCCTAAGAGGTAGGCTGAAGAAGTGTGAGAAGGCCTGAGAAGTGACAGTATAATGAGATTTTGTAAATCTTAGCAAGTGCTCACATTTATGGAGCATAAATTAAATTTTTGATCTATAGAGTTTTCACTCTGAGACAAAGCATTGGCTTCAGGGTGGGATAAAGTTAGATATGTGTCATGTTCTAATGTTTTGGAAATAGAAATGGAAATTTGGAAATGGAAACATATCACAAGAAAGAAACAAGTAAGTCTAAGATTAGGCTCAAATTGTAGCTGTTGAATTTTTAGTTTGAAAATTTTATATTGAAACTACTCAGGATATATGTTGAAGGTTTGAGTGGGAGTGGCTAAGAATCTATTATACATAGTAAATGATATATAATCAGACATTCTTAAAAAATAGAAGTAGCACTTCTCTATCAAGGGACGATAATGAAAATTTTATTTAAGCAGTGCTTTAAATACGATGAGAGAACTCGGAGAAAGCTATCAAATGCATGTTCAGAAAATCTAATTCACTGATAATCTTACTGATTATATCCACCTGTAATCTTAAGAATCCTTAGTACTTTTTAGCTTTCCTTCTAGTACATTTGATTACTCTTTAAGTAAAACATTTTGCTACTGATCTTTCCCTTATTTGAGACTATGAGAACTATGAGAATTACAGATAATCAGCAGCTGTATGACTAAGATTATGAAAAGTTAAGTGTGCCTGTAAAGATTTTACCTAGCTTAAATTGTAATATATTGGTGATATGACTAAGTACAGAATTGATATCAGAGGCTATTTTAGTGGGCATGTCTGCATGTTTCCCGAAACATCTACTTCTATTAGCTTACGTCTTAAAATTCTCATTTGAATTTTTACTTCACTTTTGAAGTCTATTTTATTTATCCTATTACTCATTATAAAAATAATTCTTAGCGCAAAAAAGTGCACTTTTTTTCCAAGTGTAATGTACATTACAACTTTTAACATGTTCATTCTCTTTTGTAAATGTTTTTGTCATATTTTACTTTATTCTTTTTCTGACCTTTTCTTTCAGCTTTTGCGTTCGGCTCTTTCCTTACACCTGTCAGCAAGAGCACTTTTCTTACATGATGTCTGCCCTTTTTTCTAGCAATTATACAAGATCTGCTTAGATGGCTTGCGTGCTTATAAAGTGTAACATTTACTAACATACTTAAATTGGTAAATGTTTAAAGGGATTTTGTTTAACTTCCAGTTTTCAATGAAAATTTACAATATCTTTCTTTAAGCTACCTTTATGGGAAGCATGTAATATTTGTATTTGACAGGTAAATCTGGTATTTTTAAAGTTAAAATGTGTATCATCTTCCTCTCAAAGATCTCGTCTTTGTGCACATCATTCAAATTAATTCATTGCTATATTATTATTATCCTACTAATATTCTTCTGATATTATTGTTCTACTAATGTTATTTCATTTCTATATTATTATTACTCTAATAATACTATTCTATGATTCTTTTACTATTGTTCTACTTTGTTCATGGACTGTTCACATATGTGCATATTGGCCTCTTTCTTTCTCTCCTCTTACTACTAAGTGCTTATCTATACCAAGTTTTGAAAAAGCACACAGATCCTGAATATCAGATGGTTGAAAATAACCTATTATTTTCTTGTTATAGCTGTTCTTGTCTATATTCAATAGTCTATATTCTCTATTTGACTTTTTCTACAAGAAAACTAAATGGAGATGTTATTAAAAGGTAACATGCTCTAAAGGAACATTCTTCCTTCCAACAGCTGATGATAGAAACCTTTTCAGATTGTTCAAATCTCAAGGATTTCTGACATCTGTCCCTCGCTTTTTTCCCCTTTTTTCTCCTTTCAACTTCCTGTCCTTTTTATTCCATGTTTAATTGCACATCATGTTTTCATCATACTGTAAACCACAGGCCTTTAAATGAGGTGTCATTAGTGGTCTCCAATGTTTTGAGGGTAATGAAATAAAAGGAAGCTATTGCAGTGAAGCTTCATTTGCAAGTCCTGAATCCTGTTTAAGTCTGACATGCGAATTCTATAGTTCTAACCTGATCACAGATTCAACACCTGCAGATTTTTATGATAAGATTGATTACGTAAGTCTTTTTATGGTGGATATTTTGGCTGTAGAGCCTGGAGAGTTTCTGTTTTTGAAGAATCGAAACATTTATGGGCTTTTCCTTCTCCTGTGACAACAATATGCAAGAACATACCATTGGATTTTATCTTCAGCAGGAATGTAAGTTTTCATTCCAGAGGGGAACAGAATCATACTAAGTCAGCCACAATCTACTACCTTTACTATGCTTTAACTGAGGTCACGGTCCTCTTTTTTTTTTTCTGATGGGGCTGAGCAATTCCAGTTTGCAGAGCAATGGCTCCTGTTATGCCTATCTGCCCCTAGAGCTCTTGTCTTGTCCATTCAAGTGCTGTTTCTTATAATCGTATCTGAAAAAGCCGAATTGGTTAAACTTCCCCCCCACTTTTTTTTTTGTGATCAGAAGTCAGAAATGAAAGCTTTGTGACACTGAAATATTACAATATAACATGTACAACCACTCCTTCTTGTCTTGAAGGAATCTTTGAAAATAACCTCAGGCAAGTCATGGTAAACTACTTGGAAAACAATATTATACTTTTGGGTTTTTTTTTTTTTTTTTTGTAATGTTTATAGGTAGGAATTTCCTTCACATTTGTGCTATTTTGAATTTTCTTAAACCTGTTAGTAATCCTGCACAGTTCCACTTCTATTTTTTGGAACATTTGAATATTTGAACATTTTCTCTATCAGATGCATTTAACTGAAGTGCTTACCACAGGGAGAGCATTATTAATTACTGTGACAGAGTCTGCAAGGAACTTTGCAGCCTGAAAAAGGGAAAGGAGACTAATAGAGAATTTCTTTGCAACTGGAGAAAAAAAAAATGCAGTAAAAATTCATTTCCTGAAGCTCTACTTGACATCATTTTTCAACACACTTTTAAAGTCAAGCCCATTCAGATGTTTCTGTTTGCATGCTCAGCAAGCGAAATATCCAAAATGAAAAGCCGCTCCTGAAAGTCTTGGCTCAGAAGGTCTTTTGAGAGCCCAACAAACGCTTTCGTGATGGGAGAACATTCAAGCCTCAAAGGAAAAGTATGAAAGCTGGAGAAAGAAACTACATAGTCCCATTCTGCTCATAATATGGCTTTTGTACTACTCTCTTGTAGGATTTTTGATCAGATAAATCTTATGAACATTATCCAAATATCATGGCGACAGCAGCAGAAAGATTTTTGAAAGATTGACTCTATCGCAGATACATGTTCAGCATCATGTAATGCTAAGCATGATACACTCGTGATGCTTCACAAGTATATTTGACATGTTTAATGCTAAAGAAATGCCTCTCTTCAGTATATTAGACATAGATTGATGTTACAGTTTTCCTGTTAGTCTCACATTTTTGTCAATTTAAAAATTGACAAAAAAAAAACCCAATAAAAAGCCTAATTTCTATCTCTGTACAAATTTATAAAGTGAAGCATACAACAAATAACAGATTTTTTGATTCATATCATTATTCTTAGCAATTTTAAGCATAGTTATGTCTTTTCCAGTTCTTTTCTTGACATGGCTATGGTCACTACTAATGAACTGAAGAACTAATGAACTGTAGAAACATGAAGATATTTTAAGGAAAGAAAGATTTAGAGATTTCATTTATATTAAAGTCTTGTATTCAGCAAGCAGTCTTTTAAATCTATCTTGAGTCTATCCTTAGATGTTATTTATTCAAGCATTGTTTATTATTCCTACTTTCCAAAGATATATTTTTTACTGCTTTTCTCAGAGACACCAGAACTTCTATCAGACATATTTTGTTTTACATTTCTGCCCACCTTCCTTGCATTTTACTTTAATAGAAAGCCAGTTACCCTATTCTGCTATTAGGTGATTTTAGAATTCGTGCATGCACTTTTGATATTGTCATCGTGTCTTTCTTCGTAAGCTCTTTTGTTCAGTTCAAAGTCTGTATGTTTTCTGTGCTCTTTAATTTATATAAACATAATGTAAGTTATATGTATTTATGTGTGCATATAAATGCAGGTTACATCTTCGTTCTGCCTTGCTGTGTGGTGTTACCATATTCAACTTGTGCTGTTATTTTATGATTAATGCATAAAAAAAACGGAGTTTGGTATTTATGTGCAGATATAGTTATGGTCTCGTTTGTTGTGGGATTTATATTCCCTCAGTAATATGAAAAACTTGCATCATTTCTGAATGCTTTTATATCTGCATATTTATTTATTCAGGTTGTCCAGGTCATTTTGCAGTATGTTTGCTATCCTAACAGACTTGATGCTTTCCATAGATTTTATCACAATTGTATAGAAAGAGATATATCAGACGCAAAAAGAATACTGATTTTTTTCAGGTTATTATTTCAGGAAATGCGAACAAACAAAGAAAAACAAAAACAAAATTCAAAACCAGTTAGCTGTACTTCACCTAATAGGAGAAGTATGTGTTCTGTCCTTCCCTCTGATCTGGCATCCTAGGAGAATTAAGTAGATATACCATACTTGGAATTTGTATGACCTGACAAGGTAATATTGAAAAAATGAAAATTAAAAAAAAAAAAATATCCCATGCAGTCCTGTCTGGCCGCCTGTAAGTGGCTAAGACCAGAAGTGTCACTGTGTCATGGCACTGATTCAATACGAACTCAAAAAGAAGATTGCTACCCACCTATAAAATCAGGAGTACCACTGCTTACAGAAGTGACATGAAGCAAATTGCTTATCCAGATCAAGTCTGCTTAATTTGTGAGCTCTGACAAGATTACAACAGAAGATAGTATATCTGTCTGCCACACTTCTCAAGTGATGACTTTTAACATTTCTCTAAATTAAACTGCTCACTGATCTACGTACACATGTTGCTAGTACCATATATCCTTTCAATTCTAAATTTTATTGATGATCTACTTTGGCTGAGGAAAGAGCCTCTACTAAATGGAAATGTACTCGCTTTCTTCTGCATTCTTCCCCTCCTTGTCAGTTTCGAACCATTTTTCTATAGCCGTCTTAATCCAGAGTTTCTTTTTTGAAAGCTGTAGCCTTCAAAACTAGTTCTATTTGGATACAAGTAATCTTTGTCTCTATGGCCAAAATGCTTTATTGACATGATGAACTTGATAATTCTGTTAAAGAGAGGGAGTAAGATAAATTAAAAGTTTTCCTAAGTTAAAAGTCAATTATATCAGAATTACCTTCTGTGTGTATGTAGTACAAAATGAAGAGCCCCTATATTAGTACATAATGCAGTACGTTTTGCCAATCTAATTACTTGTTTACATTTGCCATTTCTTATTTATATGCCATGAAATTGAAAACCTTGGAAGATTGTTAACAACTTAAGGAACAGTTGCTCAACAAAGCAATGATGCTCTGTCTTTCTGTCATCTCCTACCATGCTGAGCCAAGAACTCTGAGCTAAAGAAAATTTCAAGGATGGTCATCTCTAGAGTCCCCTTCTGGCTATTTGCAGTTTGGCTCCTGATATCTTTTGCCACGTCTGCTGTTTTCTATTGGCAAAAACTGGCTTTGTATTTGGCTTTGTATTGGCAAAACCTGTCCTGGCAGTTGTATTTTGACATTTCCTTACAGGTAAAAAGACTGATACAGCCAGACTTTTTTAAATAGACCTTGGGAGCACTAACATATTTTTTCGGTAAATCACTTGAGCTGGACTTAATATCTCTGGAGATGAAAACTTCTGTCTTTTATGTTCCAAAACATTCTGCCAAGTCTTAATGGAGAAGCAACGTTTCAGTCTTCTGTCCCCCTCTTCACTGGGTAACACAATGATTTTAATAGACTTTTTCTTTGCATTGAGCAGAGAACGTGGCTGCACATTTCATAACCTTGCTTTCGTTAGCTATTTTGTGACACCAGACTGTCTAATTATATAGAATTAGTGATCTTTGTAAGAGATGATCCATGCTACTGAGAAACCTTATTAGTATTATTTATTTCTTTTTCTCCCTCCCCTTCCTTCTTTCCATCTCTCTCCACTTCTAGCTCTCAGCCACCTTTCTCCTTTGCTTGTCTTCTTTTCCCTCCCCTTTTTTCTCTCCCTATTTCTAGCCTGTCAGTCCCACTCACATTTAATCTCAAATGCACGTTTACTGCACGTAAAATTACTGTTTTGCACGTAAGAAAAATTGGAATAATAGTATTTCAGTAATAGTTACATATGTTGGCAATAGCAAGTAATAGGACTGTCTCCAGTTGTCTAGTCTGAAGCCTTAGGACAAAGATTTAAAAAAAAAAAAAAAAAAAAAATTGTAGAACTAGAACTCAATGACTATAATTGAATTTTGGAATGATACTATACCTATTACTATTCCTAATTTGAGAGGAAGAAAGAAAGTAATTAAGCAACAATTAAATACAGAAAGCAAAATCAAATGGTAATGATTTATTGAAAAGTAAAATTATTTTGGAAGGTGTCTTAAAAACTTAGACTGTTAATAGTCCAGAGTCTTGACTATTGTCAAGCAAAAGTAGATCAGTTATGAATGGTGAAGTGGTAGAGCTGAGGTAGTGGAAGTGTTATGTAAGAGAGCCTTTTTGCCTTAATTCAGAGAGATCACAAGAATAGGAGTTTGTGCAATATTATGGTTTAAATTTAAATGTTTTATTCATGTTTTTTGTTAAATGGGAGTTAACAATCCACAAATAGCAGGATAAGGCAAATTTTACATATATAACAAATGTTTACAATGTCTTAGAAACAAAATAGGTCAAAATCAGCAAAATTTTTAACTTCATTTCTAAAAGCCAGAAAATATTAATGAGCACTTTTTACAATCCCTTTAGGAAATGGAGGAATCGTCCTCATTTCCGTGACTAGAAAGTCGACCAGATTAAATGGTTTCTTAACACTATAAGATCAGTTGTCTCTTTTTCCCCTGAATCTACTTTCTTTTAATTGCTCAGACTTTACTTATTCAGAAGCTAGGCTCACAGACGAACACAAATGTAATTGCTAAAAACCATCTTCATGATCTATTTATATATATATATAGAGAGAGAGAGAGAGAGTATTTTTCTTAAATAACTGGCTTCAGTTGACTTCAGTGGTTACAGTGAAAGTCCTGAAGTTGCTGACAGAGACACTGAAGGATTTTTTCACTTTCATCAAAGAATTGAGCTTGCCTAATAAAGCTTTACTTTTATCAAAGATTTGACTGATGGGTGTGTGACATTGTATTAGCAGGTAGAGCAAAGCAGTGTGCTTGTGTAAAGTCTGCAGACGAGTAAGGTTCGTATTAAATGTACATTGTCTCATCTTGAGTTTTTAATTAGTGTGATTCATCGTTAGCTTGCTGTATTCCGGCTCATAACTAAGTGCTTAGCTTGGAATGACTGGAATTTGCTGTTTGATCTATGTAGGATAAAAGGCGTGTCAAGCTGGGATAGACTCTTGCTAAGTGAAATCACTAGAATAATTGTGTGAGCTTTTAATATATTGGTTTCATAAGCAAAGAATATAACAAAATAAGCAAAGAACAAAGGACACCAGTGGACAGAGGTTACTCATATTCTTGTGTTTGTTCAGATATTTTCTTTTTTAAATCTTTCATACAGATATACTGTTCAAAATCTTGATGAACGTAATAATATAATGATACAAACTGCATTGCATTAACAATCCAAGAAATGTACACACATTTCTGATCCTTTTTTCTCTGTGTTTTTCTCTGAAGATCTCACATCAATACTACATATAAAATAGTCTTAGAATTTATGTCTTTCTCTTACACCTGAAGAACTACTTAGACTGTTTCATTCTGATTTTCAAAGCCTATTTCAGAACTACTAGCTTTAATTTTTCTTTTTTCCCCTCTGTTGTATTCAGCTAGCACATAAGTCAGAGGTCTGGAATCAGTAGGAGATTCCTACCGATCTCTTATCTTTTTTATTGGTAGTTTTCAGAGATGCTTGCCTGCAAAATAATTTAAAGTCAGCTATATATATGTTTGACAAGGTATTTTATTGCCCTTTAGTTGGTTATCGTATGTATGTAGGATAGTTTTGTCTGTAATAAAACAAAATGTACCCACAGAGCTTTTGTGGAATGCACAAAGCGTAAAGACATTTTCTGCCTGTCTTGCTCGTGTCTGGTTATTTAGGAAATGTAGCTGAATGAAAATTTTAGTAATATGAAAGTTTAAAGGGTCATTTTTGTATTCTTTGTAGATTTTCTTGAGTTTGCAAAGGAAACACATTGAGAAATTTGTTCCTGTGAAGTAATAATAAAAAAGAAATTGAGCTTTTCCACTTTGATGCTTTCAGATGGTGATCATTTAGGAAACAAAGTTATGAATTATTGCCGTCACAAGAAAGCCAAAACTGAAACCCAGTATTTTCTACAGTATAAAGAAAAATGCAACATTATAAATCTATTTTAAAATAAAACTTTGTAAATGATTTTAAATTGAGTTTATTATACATAATAACTTATAAGCTACATAATTAATAGTATATATAGGTATCATAATGAATATTATAGCTGATGTTTTTAGAATCAGAAAAAGTTAGAAAATATTCGGTGATTTCTTTCCCCTCCCTTGTCTCCCTCGAGATCTCTTGTGATTTGTTAAAGCTGTTTTTTTTTTTTTTTTCTCCAAAGTGTTTCTCTTATTTGCCTATATTTTCCTATAAAGGGAAACTGTGCCTTGAATTAGAGCAACAAGCAGGAGAGGCTGAAAATAGGACAAATATCAGATAGTCTAGTTACTAAACAGTCCGTCTGATTTAGACCAGAGAGTTCACTGACATTTTGAAGGATGAGACCTCTGTCGTTCATAAACCTTCTTTTGATAAGGAATGTAAAAACATTTAGATCTCTAAAAATTTTGAAGAAAAACTGTTTCCTGTTTATTGCTAGTTGAACATATAAGACACTCACCAGGTCTTCCAGAAAAAAAAGAAATAAAAAAAGACCTAATTCTCAACAGGGAATAGCAGAAGTAGTAGAAGAGATTGTTTTTAATGCAGATGTTTCTAGCATGTTAAAATATTTCTGAGACATGCATTTGCTAATATCCAAGTCTAGTATCAGAGTGTGGTGAAAAATGACCTAACAGACATTGAAGTTGTATAATAGTTTGTAGCCCCTTAGTCCTTGAACGCTTCTTTTCCTGCAAGGAAAACGTTTTTAAATGTTGAGGGAAGTAGAGATGTACTCTGTAAGGGAGGGACAACTTGCCATGTTGAATTTGATGGTAATTTCAGACATTTCAGAACAGGAGTAGAGACGATTTCTCCAAGTAGAGGAGTGGGGTAACTGTCAATATCCTTTAACAGATCTGTGTGTTGCAGTGAGCACTGCCACATGCAAGAGGTAGGGTCCACATAGCTCTTATTCTGCAAATCTACATGAAGTCATCTTAAACTATAAATTAAAGTACTTCTGTTTTTATGGTCACCTAGCACAGACATCTTTTTCAAAGGAGTTCTGTTAGAATTAATTTGTACAATGAGAAGCTATTTTATTTTTGCAGATCTAGACTAGAGTGGCATAGGTGATCTAGGTGAAGCAAAGTGATTGATCAGTGATCTAGGCCAAAAAATCAGTGATCTGGGTCAACAGATACAGCTTCAGTTAAAGCTGATTTAAAAACAAACAAAGAACGACAACAACAGCAACAAAAAAAAAAAAAAAAAATAGCAGTTTGGGGTATTTGCAATAAATTGAAATAACTGGGTAATTAGTCTAAATTAAAGTCACTGATTATTATATTAAACCAGCTGGCATTTAAAATATACAAAGATAATGTCAAATAGTTTTATCCAATTAAGTCTGATTGTATAACAATTTGGTTTGCTAAAAAGAAGAGTTAAATGCTATCTGAGTCATTCTGTAGAACTCTGTGTGTAGCATAAACCAATAAGAAAAGAAACAGTTATATCAGAGCATGCTGGATTTTCCATTAAAACCATGCCATGTCTAGTCAGTTGGAGATTTTGAGTATAATAAATTAACAGTCATAATTGCCAATTCATAACAACATAGTATAATTCAAGAGAGTTTTCCAGAAAATGAAAACATTAGTGATGTTTTCTGACCAGTCTCAAGAGCTCTAATACTCACTCTGGCAAAGCAGTCACTTGTGTCTAGCACACATATCTCGCATATACAACATCCAGCTTGTTTTTATGCGACTAGATATAAAATGAAATAAAGGTACTCATATTCAGACCAGTGACCCAGAAGTGATATTTTTAAGGCATTTTTCTCTATGGTGCCTCATCAGGTTATGAGGAACTACTAACATTATTAGTCTTAAAAACAGCAAAAAAAGTTGAACAGCATAGTTTGAAAAGCAAAAAGTTGATGCATGTATTTTATAGAATAACCAATGTTAGCATATATTAGGTGTTACTGTTTCATCTTTAAATGAAATTTCAATCTTTACTACATCCAAGGGAATAAAGAAAAAAAAATCCTATCTCTGCTTATGTGAGTAGATGCAGTGTTATCCTACTCATTTAACTGTGCTGTCTAAGAGTTTTGGCTCCTTTTGATTCTCTAAACTGAGTATAAAATGAGCTTACTAAAACTTTCTTACTTTGAATAGAATCA
>JAVCKT010041213.1:1618-14977 GCA_032273925.1 Rhynchotus rufescens
ATTTGCCAAACATTGGTGTCTAGTATCATTTCAAACCTGTTCAATGCCCTTCTGAATCAGTGACTGTAGGATACGTAGGATGGCAGTAGATGCTTGTATTTAGGGAACTGAACTATTCCTTGGTCTTTACCATCTGTAATGGTGACCTTGACAGCTTAGAGTGTAATTCGTTTAGATACCACTTTAAAAGGCCTAACCTGCCATATCCACTGTACAAGGGCACAGGCATCCCATGTCCTATGTCATCTGCAGCCTCAGATAGAAATTAGAATACACCACTGCTTCCTAGGTGCACCTCAAGTTATGTTTAGGCAACTGGTTTACATGAAGGTAGAAACATGTAGTTGTCAGAATATTTGGAAATTAATCCCATCTCTACATTTAGATGATGTGAGTGTCCATATCAAATGCACTGACAGGTATTAATGCACTAATAGATCACCAGATCTTTGCCTCCTGCACCCACAAAATACATGATACATAAGAACTTCTCCGAGATGAACAGATGGTATGTGGGAAGTGTCACTGAATGATACCCATTTATGAACAATATTATATGGAATATTCCCACATCCTGTAATTTTCATTTGATCTATGATGTCAAAAGCTCAGGAAGCAATACTGCATATTTTATAGAGTATGTAATAAATATTTAAAATAAAAAGGCAAAACTGAGAATATTTTAGAAAATATTTGTTAATATTCTATTTTTATGTCAAAGTATGTTATAACCGTATCTAATATATAAAAATAAAATCATTTAAGTCTAACTTGTTTAAAAAATACACAGGTCACTATGTGACATTTTCAGTACAGTAAGTTTCACAGATGCAAGTTAAATCTAATATTGTTACTTCAGATTTAACTCTACTTTAATTTTTTTTTTCAGTTGCAGCCAAACAAATGGGTGACATGAGTTCCAAATAGGCTTTAGGGAATGTGTGTTACTTTTCCATGTTTTATAAATAAAATATCTTGGAAGTTGGATCAGGTCTAGTCCAAGACTGTTGGGTTCACTCTGAGTTACAATGAGACTTCACTAGAGGTCCATCTAATTTAAAATTATATTTCTGGAATTCAGATGTCTAAGGCTGCGTAAGTCACCTTGGGGTAACTTAACAGATGCTGTAAACTATTTCATATGATTTATCTAATCTGTCTATAGACCTTTTTAGGGTAAATCTCTTGATATATTGACTAAAAATATTTATTTTGTTAAAATATTATAATGTTTGAAATTGCGTTTGATTTATGGAAGTTGAAACTTAAACACTTGAATTCACATAATTTAAATGTTGGTGGTTTTGTATGTGTTACATATCTGAATTCACATAAAGACCAAAAGGAATCTTCTTATTGCAGTCAAGGATTTCTAGGAAGAAGTTCAGATCACTTTGAAGTAGAAAGACTGGACTTCATTCAGTTGTCCACAGAAAAGCATGAAGTGTTTTTAGTGGTTTAAGTGGTTTAAGTGGTTTAAGATATTCATGATGTGGGAAAGATAAATATGACATTGAGCATACAGTAGATATATATTTTTCTGGAAAAGCAATAAAAGGCCAGATGAGATATCCCAGTTATCATGGAGAAAGTCTAAACAA
Source organism: Rhynchotus rufescens (assembly GCA_032273925.1). NCBI lineage: Eukaryota > Metazoa > Chordata > Aves > Tinamiformes > Tinamidae > Rhynchotus > Rhynchotus rufescens. The sequence goes on from JAVCKT010041213.1 coordinate 3,220, forward strand.
AAGCACAGCTTGGTCAAGGGAGGAATTTTACAATATCTACTCAGCTGTAAAACAACTGTTATTGGTGTGTGCTGAGTAAACAAGGAAAGCAGATAATTGATTTAGGGATGCTTGCCCGAAAACTCTGACACTTAACTGTAGTTAACCCCTGTAGCGTCAGAGGTGAATCTTGGGCTTAATCCCATCCTAAAAGTTTATTCCTTTTACTTCTACAGCTATATTTATTAAAAATCATTCCTACCCTTTTGGACCCGAATTCTTAGAGGACAATAATGCAGATCTTATGGACTTAAAACTTTTCAGCGATATAGCCCCTGGACTCCCAATGTTTTATATATGTATTTATTTGTGTGTGTGTGTGTGTGTGTATATAGAGAGGGACCTAATGCATTTATATTATAAAGAGCTATAGGTTATTTTATTGTTATTACACATATCTTCAAAAATATCATCTATAATCACAGTTTACACCTTGTGAGTGTTTTATCACTGTTACTTCATTCTGCTATGGAGAACCGAAGAATGTTTTAATAGTGTTTTAATGGGAAAGTATTTTTTCTTCCTGATCTGTTTTAGCTTCCACTGGCATTTCTTTGCCTTAAGTGTAACCTGTCAGAAGAAATTGCTCAGTGCCTTTATTAATAGCAAGAACAGTATGCCTAATGTGATTCAAATTAGTGCAATCTAGTAGACTCAATCTGTGACTGCTTCAGGAAACTTGTCATTGAATTTTAACTCATAATCTTAAAAACTGTGTGGAAGTTATTCAAAAGATCTGATTAGATTTTTTTTTTTTTTAGAATAAAATTGGAATACTTAAGAGTCTATTTTTTTTTTTCTTTACCTCACAGATTTTGAAATTGGAAGCTACAACGCACAAACACATACAAATACTTACATAGAGAGTATATTATTTACAGGAAAAGATAGTAATGAATAAAAATATTACTTTAAAGTTAAATCTTGGTTGGTGATTTTAGGTTTTATGCATTGTCCTAAAATTTGTTTGCACTGAAAGGGAGCAAAAGTATCTTCAAAAAAAGCAAATGCTGGGAACAGTAATTTTGGTATTGCATTTCATTCCAGCAACCATTTACAGGCACATATGTGAAAATGGATGGGAACAGGAAATATATTTGTCTATAGAAATGGTTAACAGTAAAGTTATCATATAGCAGTAATAAAGGATAAAGAAGGGCCTGCAAAATAAGCAAATGTATGAATAAAAAAGTAAACAAGAAGGCAAAGCATTAAATCCCATTTTTTTCTATTCATGCCCATTGAAATTAATTAAAAATATATATTTGCTTCATTGACCAAGCATTCAGCTCTTGAATTTAAAAATGAATGAATGGCAAAAATATCTATATCTTCCCCTTTTTCTATCAAATTAGTCAAATTAGTCAAATTAGTCTAGAAGACATCAGGGTAAGTAGTTCAGGAGAAACCTTTGCTGTTTTGGATCAGACATTAAAATGCCAATTCTCTGCCCCTGGATGAGAGCAATATCATGGGAAAAGTAGTGAAGGAAGGAGTTGTATCAGAAATTAGATGTGAGTTATACAAATCTTACTTGCTCTGAAATCTCATACTGCCTTTGGTTTCACAAAGATGTAAAGTTCTCTACTGAATTTGCATGTAGATTAGAGAACTTCTATCTAAGTTCTAAACTCAAATTGTTTTGCTCCCTCAGATTGCTAGTGGAACATAAAATGTTTAAGCTCTCCCATGGAGTAAAATCCCTATCAGTATTCAACTTATTTGCAAATACTAGGACTTCTTACCTCTTAAAGTAAATGATACCCATATCTTTTGAGTTTTCACTTGTTAATAGGATAAGCAGATAGACAACCCCCCCACACCACTGAGTGTCTCATGAGTACAAAAGTCAGGTAAAGTATGTGTCATAGGTGTTAATATAAAGAATTAATATCTAGCAAAGTGGGAAAAATAAAATTGTCTTCATATTTTTAAAAAGACAAAGCAAGGTAATAGCTATTTCCATCAGTATCCTGGGGAAACATGAAAGGCCAATTCAGCACCTCTCAGAGTTCTCTTAAAAAATGTTATTCTGGAAGAATCTTGTCTTTTGTGAGGTCTTAATGACAGAATATCGACGAAAATTGTGGCAGTAATATAAGAGTTATAGTTTTGTAATAATGTGGGGGCTTAATACTTTTATCAGAATAAACAAATTATATTGAAATGTTTTAAAATAGACCAAACAGTTTATTGATGAAGAATAATTCAGCCAATATTTTAATGATTTAACTGTTGATGAGCTTTTGCCATATCTTAGGTATTTCATAGAGCCCCTGCAGACTTTTTTTTTTTACTTTACTGAGTGTTTCAGCCTGCATACATATATTTTTTTTAAAGGATAGAAAACTAAATACTGAACTTGGTGGAAAACGTTGCTGACTTTGAATCTCACACACTACTCCTGTGCCAGCAGTGCAGATACATGGTCATTTTCATCATTACTAGCACCTTATTTTTTTCATTGCATAACATTTATTTTCCTCCCAAATATGCCCATTTTCTAAATTTATCTGCTTTATCATCATCCTACACAATGTGGAAAATATGAATTGGATTCCAAAGTAGATTGAGACAGCCTTATGTTAACTGAGAAAAAAAAAAACTGTCTTCCATTATATGGACTGTCTTCCATTATACACGTGAAATGGCAAAGTCATTCTGGATGTTTGAAGAATTATAAAAGTTAAAATAACATTAATTGTACTTGTAGTTTAGAACTTACATTTAGAAATCCTTATTAAGGCTGTAATTCCTAGTGTTAAAATATTTATTTGGTTTTTGAAAGTCATGGGTTCTAATCACTTGTTTGTGCATGGCCAGGATACCAGGATAAAGCTATTAATTCCTTGAATAATATTATTCCAAGGATAATACTGACCCAGGGGTGAGTAGTGGGCCTGGAGCTGTTCAACTTGTTCATCAATGACCTGGACGAGGGCACAGAATGCACCGTGAGCAAGTTTGCAGACAATACCAAACTAGGTAGATTGGCCAACACTCTGGAGGGCTGTGCTGCCATTGAGAGGGAACTGGACAGGCTGGAGAGTTGGGTCAAGAGGAATGTCATGAGGTTCAATAAGCAGAAGTGTAGGGTCCTGCACCTGGGAGGAATAACTCCAGGAACCAATATAGATCAGGGGTTGACTTGCTGGAAAGCAGCTCCGCAGAGAGGAATTTGGGATTTCTGATTAACAAGAAATTATCCATGTCAGCAATGTGCCCTCATGGACAGAAAGGCCAATGAGATCACGGTCTGCGTCAGGAGGCTTCCAAGACCTCTTGTTAGCAGGTCACCACTCAGCTCTGGTGAGGCCGCACCTGGAGTATTGTATGCAGTTCTGGACTCCCCAGTATAAGAGGGACGTGGAGCTTCTAGAGAGGGTCCAGCAGAGAGCAACAAAGATGATTAAGGGACTGAAGTATCTATCTTATGAGGAAAGACTGAGTGAGCTGGGCCTGTTTAGCCTGGAGAAGGCAAGGTTGAGAGGGCATCTGATTAATATGTATAAATACCTGTAGGGTAAATGTAGGGAGGAAGCAGCCGAACTCTTCTCAGTGGTAGCCAGTGATAGAACAAGGGGAAAAGGATGTAAGTTGAAACTCAGAAAGATCCATCTCCAAGTGAGGAAAAACTTCTTTACTGTGAGGGTGACAGAGCCCTGGAACTGGCTACCCTGGGAGGTTGTGGAATCTTCTTCTCTCGATATCTTCAAAACCCACCTGGATGCCAACCTGTGCCACATCCTCTCATTGTCCTTGCTTGAGCAGAGGGATTTGATTAAGATGATTTCTAGAGGTCTCTTCCAACCTTAACAATTCTGTGGTTCTGTGATTCTGTGAATTCTATTTTAAGTATGTTTGTATCTGCTAAAGAAAGTAGAAGTTGGTATTTGCGTAATGGTTGTATTGTAATTATTTATCATTTCCTTTTCTTATTATAATGGTAAAAATTATTTTATAGAGTTAGCATTAGTTTACTATTTTTTTCGCTAATTCAGCATATCATTCTGCTCCAGACTCTGAGTTCTGTTGATTTTGTTTTCTTACTGCTCTTTATGAAAAAAATCTGCTGCAACAATTCTGCTTTCACACATCAGTTGTGATTCCACAGAGAATCACTACCAGTTCTTGAAATATCTATAGCAAAGCTTCTTTTCACAGCAGCTCAAAAATTCTGTGGTTCTCTAGAGGAAAAACATGTTCTTCTGAATGGAAATCTTTTATAGATTCAAAAGGACCTCAAGGGGACAGGAGGAAGGAACTTTTACTCACTTAGTCATGAATGAATCTTACAGATGGGTTGTGTCAAGCTTTAGAATATGTACAAGCAAATCATCAATGACAAGAGAGAAAGAACCCATCAGAAGTAATGAAAACAAAACATATAGTAAAATATTTGACAGGAATCTTTGTAATATTAACAGGTCATGAGAGAAACAGAAGGCTATCCTAAGGCTGACTCTGAACTTTACTGAGACAAATCTTCTACCTAGTTTGATACAGATTTTGCCTTTAAGTTTATTTTAGTTCATAACATAGGCCTCTGAATTAATATGTCTTTGAATATGTTTGAATATATTTTTGCTTTCTTCGAAGAATACAGAATTGAAATAATAGTTATTCTTTCTTTGGCATCATATACATCACATCAACTACTGTTTAAATTATGATTCTTAAAGAAAATATTTAAATTTGTTTAATGATAGATAATGAGGATAAGATAGTATGCAAAGTGTCTCAAATTTGTTATACTGGCTTAAAAAATAGAAGAACAAAAGGAACAATCCTAATTTGGGATTTACTAATGACAATCTGCATGCAAATGTATAAGTAGATGCATGTGTACTAAACAAATAGGTAGTAAAACAGAGGGAGAACTATAAATACAGCTTCAGTAGTAAAATTTGGCATTTTTAGAATCCAAAGTAATATTTTAGTACAGACATAATTATTACATTCATGAGCTTTAATTACAATAGAGTGAGATTTTATTCTGAATCATGGCATCATTTCCAATACTGCATTGGTCCATCTGGCACTGTTTTGCTTTCGACAACACCATAATATTGTTTGAATAATGTAATTTTCAAAAATAATAAAAAAGCAATGGTTTAATACAGTTAATGATATTACTGAGATATTACTGAGGGGTCTTTTGAATGGGAACATGTTTAACATTTAGAGATACTGTAGAATTTGAAGAGGTACTGTACATATAAGTTAAAACTAAGAATTTTATATTAAGAATTTTTCAAAAATAGAGTATATTGTCTAAGATGTTAAGATGTTAAAATGGATTAAAGGCCATGAAAAATAGTCTATGAGAATACACAGCTAACATTGGTTCTTAGGGCTACTGGGTGAACTGGGCTACTGAAGTGATTTTGCACTTCTTCTATTCCAAATTCCATATTTATATATCCCGTATATTGGTTCCATTTGGTATGGAACCAAATATTGTTTCCATAATCAAGATAAAGAAATAGAAAATGTGGCAAGTTTAATTTACCTCACTGACATTGCTTTATACAAAAAAAAGTTTCTGATTTTAAAGCCCAACATAATTAAAAAGAAAATTTGGCCACACTTTCCGTATGCAAATTCTGATGCTTAGTTTATCTATTGAAATTTAAAAGTTGTTTTATAATATTGAAGATGAAATAGTTATAACTTTAAAATGAAAAAAAAAATGATTGCTTATTTGATTATTTAAGAATAACTCTGTGTCACAAAGTGGTTTTGGTTTTATTCTGTTTAAGTAGTAGGTGGAGCCTTTAAAGTTTCAATTTATCATTAAAAAATATGCTTATTAGATTAATTATTTCATTGATTTTCTTTCCTTATATGACTTTTGCCTGAAAATAACCAAACCTCAACTGTACTATCTTCAAATATTTGACTAAATTATGTTTTTGTTGATTTAAATTGTTCACTAAAATGATCATTGTAATGCAGTTTTATAAACTGATCAAAACCAGTTTTTTAGAATTCCTATGAACTTATCAGTCAACCTTACGTGACTTACCTTGATGAAAGTGTCTTTGAAATATATCTTGAGTTAGGTTATCTCATATGTACTGAACTTCTAGTATGCCTCACATAGCATTTGTCAAAGTATGTGTCTAATGTACATTATACACTTGGGAAAATTTAGCCCAATAGGTATCAAATATTACTGCATCATTATTCCTTAACATTGACTCATAGAAATTTCTAGAAAATCTAAATAAATCCAAAGTTATGCAAGCAGTTGTTAAATCATAAGTACTTTTCCTGAACAAATTTAAGACAGTGATACTTAAATATATGGTAACTTTTGTGGTGAGAAGGTGAAACAGTGGGGAAGCTGGCAAGAAAAGTAATGTCAAAGAAAGTGGAAGAGGCAGTAAAAAAAAAAAAAAAAAAAAAAGTTGTCATACCTGTTATCTGTCATATATCTGAAGTTAAAGTCACACAGTAGTGACAATCATTTATTTGTCCCTACTATATTTTCATTCATGTCAGCTTCAATGTCATTCACAAGAGACTGTAGGAAGGCTCTTGAGTTTCTCATAAATTCCTCCTCCTGCCATCAAAAGATTCTCAAAAGACAGTCAAGGTTTCTCTCTTTTTCTCACTGTTTGCACATTTGAAAGTCTCACCTGCACAGTACCTGTCAGAGAATATGCTTGGTAATTTAAACTACATCCTAGCCCTTATCAACAGTATGTACCTAAAGGCACAGGGACAGGAGGAAGCCAAGATACTAAAAAGGGTTACAAAGACATTTAGGAGGAAAAAAAAAATAGAATGAATAAAGGAAGAATGGATAATTTTGGGCAGACAGTGTTTGTAGGAAGAAAGACAGATAGCAAATAAAGGGGAAACTAATGAGAAAATAAAAAACAACAAAAAAAGACAGGCTAAGTCCAGAAGAAGGAATGAAAAGTCAGTACATGCTGCAAGAACAGTGGGAAAAGACTTGTTCAACAACACACACTAATAAGAATTGAGACTAATAAGACTTTTTTTGTTGTTTTCCGTGTGGATTTGGCATAAGAATGCCTCTTTTTCTTTTCCATCCCACCTTTGACTAGGCATCTGTCACTCTTCCAGCCTGTGTTTCGCATTGTGGTAATCTCCTGAGTGTGTTTGGATTCTCAGATGTGTGTACTGTGAAAGGGAATATGGCTTGAAGGAATGTGGTGCGAATGCTTTAAGTCTACACAGAGAATTTATTTCAAAAAAAAAAAAAAAAAAGAGAAATTACATGATTAACTGTAAAACAAATTGACATTTAAGATTGTTTTTAACTAACTTTTTATCCTCAAATGAATATATTTTTGGAGGGAGATTCATGAATTCCAATTTATGTTTTTAAGCTATTTCAGTAGAATAATTAGAAGAATAATTTATAATCAGATATCATTCTTCTATCAAAAACTCAGAATAGGTATGAAAGAAATTCCTCTTAATTTTTAATGCTTCTAGATACAAAAAAAATGCTAGTGTTTGCATCAAAGACGATACAGATATTTTAGTCCAACTTTCTCATGAACACCAGGCCACTCTTCCACCTACTAAAATTTGTTAGCACTATGTATTTAAGAAAATGTATCTGGAAGTCTATCAAAGCCAAATATCAAGGATATGTTTTAGAAAAGATTAATTTCCTCTTCAAATACTAGTATAATATTGTACTTTTTTATCTACAAAATTTTCTTCATTTTAGTGATTATTTCAAAACTCAAATGTTTAGGATCAATTTAACTTTGCTTTTCCTTCATTCATTCTTCCCCCCAGGATTTTTATTCTACATCTTCATTGTTGATGATGTTGATATAAATAATCTTTAATAACATTTTTCCTATTTTTTAACTTTTTATTTGGAGAAAAAATATTTTGTGTTATATTTTATATTCAACAATTCATCCTTCTTCTTCCTTTTCTTAAGTAAATTTAAGCTGTGCCCAGTCATGAGAAAAAATAACAGAAATAATTAACCTATATGTATATTTCAACTTGAAGCCACCATTCATTGATTATTTTGATTTAAATTAGATGATGTCTAAACATCTCTTGTAGAAATACAACTCGTTACAGTCACAGAAGTAAGTGATTTCAGAATTCCATCTAATTCCTTATTATTATTATTTTCAGTCTGTTGCCAAGAATGACATGTAGGAGCTTACTAATTTCCTAAATGTCTTGGAAATGAAACAGGAAGAGCAAACAAGGAGAAAGGGGATGAGTAAAATTTTCTAGCCTTTAATTTTCTACTGCTTCATTTTTTTTCACTTTATCTGTCAGACATTTGGCTCATATTCCTATCATAATCCTCAAGAATCATGAATTCTAAGGTTCAGGATATTTCATCTATTTTTCTTTGTGTTTTTTCTTTTTTTTTTTTTTTCTTCAAATCAGATTTTTTTTTGATAGGTCTGTATCTTTTGGTTTTGTTCAGTAGCTAGGTCCAAAAGGATAATGAAAGAAGTCCAAAGGCCACTCACTGGCACCAAATGTAATGGATCCAAATAATAAAATAAAATACCTATTTTTAATATCCAGATATTTTCATTGAATTTTGGTAGAAATTTCTTCTTAAAGGAAATGCAATGTAGGGATAGCAAAGAACATAATGATTCATTTTAATTTAATTTTATTTTATTTTTAAAGTAATATTCAGATTCTACCACACTGTAGTTTGCCTATATGTATACATAATGTGTGTGTATATATATATACATACTGTATACATATATACTGTATGTGTATACATACATACTATATGTATATACATACTTACAGAAGGAAGGCAGGAAGAAAGGCAGGAAGGCAGGAAGGCAGGAAGGCAGGAAGGCAGGAAGGAAGGAAGGAAGGGAAAAATCCTTATTTATGGGAGATAAAATGAGGTTAGCATCAATTTGTGATCTCAGTGTCAGTTTTTAATTGTACATTTTCTATTGCATAATTACATAATACAAAATCAGAAGGTTATCCTCTTCTTCTTGAAGAGATAGTTTATAACAAACAACAACTACAGTAAGACCCATGCTGATCTTCTGACTAATCCTGATCTTTAAATGCACATCTAGCTTCTCACCCATCCCCACACAGAGTTCCATGCATTCCAGTTTATTTTTCACGTACAAGGTAACTCCTTCTCCTCGTATTCCCTGACTGTCCTTTCAAAACATTTTCTCCTGCATACTCCAGTGTGAGTGGCTCAGAAATTTCATTTCAAAGGATTCCATTTCTTGTGCATGAAGACAGTGAACCCATTCCAAAGTTTCAAGACTTCAGGTGGAGCAAGATCCCTCCTCCTGGTGCCAGAAGTCACCAGTTTCCAGTCGTGGTAATCAGTTTCTACTTTATGACATAACTCTGGACCTAAGAAGACACTGACCCTGCCTATCCCTCCACTACAGTTGGAACTTTGGGCTCTTGGAGCTTCAGAGTCTCACACAAGATCCAGTCAATGTCTTGTCCTCTCTGACACTGCACAGTCTCTCTAATTATATATATATGTACATATACATATGTACATATATATTATTAAAAAATACCCTTTAACTTTAAGCAGCTGATCTTAAAAAACTCAAAGCAAGTCATCTTCTATCCAGCTAAATTTCTGAGAGTTTATGATTATGTTCAAAATATATTTTTGATAAGTAAAGTTTGATGTATTGTATAACAAACTCTCAAACCAGCTTCACTACAAATGCACCTTTTTGTGTGTTATATTTGTTTAACAAACAGCAAGATACATGTATTTAGTGTCCCTTTAGTAACTGTTAGCTGTTAAAAGACCTATTGAAATTATGTGGTAAAACTCAAACAGTTTCCTCTTCCTCTCCCCTTTTATTTGCCTAGCAAAGAATCAGAAACACAGACTGTACTGCCTTGCTGAAAGAAGAAATGTCATGGAACAGATTCAAATACATGAATTTCTAACTTCCATCCCAAGTACTGTCTCAGGGTTTTTTTACCAGGTAATTGAAAGCATACCTGGACAATCTGACTCCTCCATGGGACTGTAAATCTCCTATATATTGTATTTATTTCCTTGTGTAAATTTTGTGCATTTATCATGAGCTTTATACATATGAGCTCTATACATATGTATTAGAAATTTGAGCATCAAAATACTAAAACAATACTATTTTCTAAATATCAAAGAATACAAAAAATCCAATACTCAAACAACAATTAATGACCTCTCGTAAAGTGTTCTGAAACTGTAAGATCCTTAGGGAAATGAGAGTGATGGTAATAAGATAATCAAACAATGTGGCAACCTGTCGCTTTTTCAGGAATAGTGTATCTGATAAGTCAAATCCAAGCTCAAACACTAGCCTGATTTGGTATGGAGAAAATAACAGTGACATATGCCTGAAGGATCTTTTTTTGTGCACTGGTTATTATTTATACAGGTTGTCATATCAGTAAGCTTCACTGAATTTAAATTGAATTACCATGTTATTATGAGCATTACTGCATTCCTCAATGCCACTTTCAATTATTTGTAAGGAAATCTGAAAATCTGCACATCTGAATAGTTTGACTTTGGTAGGAGAGATGCTTCATCTAGATGATTACTATAGATGAGGACCTGGAATTACTGGTGGTAGCATGGAGAAACAGCATTTGGTATTCTCTAGTTGACAGACAGAATCTCTCAGTCTCCTCTACCTTTCAGAGATGATAGGAGGTGACACAAGGACATCAGCCAGCTCTCTCCACACCTTTGGATGCTGATCAGCCATGGATCATAAATATATCTTTAAAGAGTGTAGCTTCTCACATAGTTAAAATTAATCTAGAAAAGAATATAGAGTTCTTAAAAGCAACACAACAATCCTAAACAATTACAAAAATTTCTAACAAAATAGCAGTAATAACAACAGAAATACAGCCAAGCCTAAAACTTTGAGGTTATTTCCTCAATTTTTCTTCTCAGCGTTGCCATGAATCATAGGATTTTCTAATTTGTTATCTATGACCTTCTCTTTTTTCTTTCCTATAGAGAACTAATTAGAAAAATCAATCTATATCATATTTGATGCTTTTTTTTTTTCTGTCAGTGCACTATAAATTGTTTAAGAAGGGAGACAGAAAGAAAGATAAAGGGTTGGATATTTTAGCATCTTCTGATTTTTTCATATGATGGAATTTTCTTTAATCTTTTTCTTATTTTATGCTGCAGTAGCTTGTTATGCTTCAATTTCAGTCACTTGCTTCCAAAATAAATTTTAATTAGCAATTACAATTCAGAGCATAGCAATTTTGTTTTGAAAATTGAAGATTTTGGAGGAGATTTTATGTATTGTCTTAAAGACAGAAATGCATGTCTTTGGAATTCATGTATTACACCGATTTGAGGCTCAATATGACATATAATCAGCAATTTAGGATGCCAGAGTCAATTGGCTATCAGTAAAAACCAGCAATATCATTTTATATAAGGAAAACACACAATTTGTTTTGAAAAAAAAGATCCAAAATGTTTATCTTATATCAGAGATGTATTACAGAAGCAGATGCTCAGAGATATAATTTGTATCTCCCCTTTAATTGCAATGGTTTGAACCTACTGATACCTCAAACCCACTGAGGGAAAAGAAGTTCTCAATTATTTGACTAAGGTGTTAGCATTGCACCTACAGGTAAAAAACAGCTCAGTTAGTTCAGATGAACTGTGTAAAATGTTTATGACAACTGAGTAATTTTCTAGACA
>JAVCKT010041240.1:0-17639 GCA_032273925.1 Rhynchotus rufescens
GGAGATCTTTAAAACCCGCTTGGATGCAGCCCTGTGCCACATGCTCTAGGTGACCCTGCGTGTGCAGGGGAGTTGGACTAGATGACCTCTGAGGTCCCTTCCAACCGTAAGCATTCTATGATTCTACAATATGCAGTTTGAAGCTCTGTTTGGTTAGTTTTTAAATTTAGAGGATGCAGTTTTGGACTTTGTCTGTCTTTCTACCAGTGATACAACACAGATAAAAAGAAAAAAACATAACTTCACAATATACCAGGCTTCCATTTTAGTCATATAAGAGCTGATCCTTCAAGATATAATTCTTCAACTGCTTTTGGCTGTTAGTGCTACCCTGTATCTGACTGCCTGAACCATTCTGTCTTGTGTACTTGAGAGAGACACATTCAGAGGAATTATGCCAGAGATCATCAGCTACGAATAACTGACCACTCTTATTCAGATAATTAATATGTTTTAATGTATATATGTACGCAGATGGCTAGTCCTGGCCTGAGGTTAAGCCAATGGGTTGACACTGTGCGAAACTACCGGACGTTGCAGACAGTGAACGGTTGGCCAACTGTGACACGCCGTTGGACAAGACAACACGGAGAGACTCTATGGAGAGCAAAATGGGACAATCAGATCAAATAACGAAATGATTCCCTTCTCAGGCGCAATTCTTCAATGTGTTAAGCCCCACCGAAATCTTTTAGTACTGACTAAACTCACTGTCCATTCTTCCAGCATTCACAGCACATTGTCCTTCACACTAGTCCTCTCCAATCTCTTTTCGACTCCATTACTTTGATTCTCCTTTCTCCCCATTGCAAACAAGCCATGCTCCCCAACAGAAGCATAGCAGTTTTTTTTCCCCTTATTCTCAGTCTGTCAGCTGGGCTTTTAATCTCAGTCTGTCATACAGGAGCATGTTCTTCCGTTGTGCCAAATGCCACTCTCTCTCCTTATACTCCTATCCCTTCTTTGCACAATTATATGCACATTTTTTTTTTCTCTGAAAACAATTTGCTTCCTTCGCTTGCTTTCATTACCTGCTTTCTTTATTTGCTTACTTTTCTTGCTCCCTCATGCCTCCTTCCCTTCTTGCTGAAAATTTACTTTTAAGTTCTCCCTACTGTCTAAGTTTGATTCAGCACATGTGTTCCAATTCAAAGCTAGGATAAAAAAGCTGGGACTTTGCCTACCTACCTTTGCCTGCCTTTGCCTAATTTGCTTTTAGGTGCTAGAGAATTGTACAGTCAGGAGGCTTCTTCCACTCTTGCTAATTCTTTTCCAACATGTTTTAATTATCAATGAATACGTAATTTCTGTGGGTGCAAAACAGCATAAGATGTTTTTTATGTAACTGTACTTTGCTTCTTGAAATATCTGATTGCTATCACTTTATGAAACAACAATATTTTACTCAAAAAATGAGACAATGCTGCCTGCCATGGTGGAAATAGTATCATGTTCAGCATACATCATTGCCTGCGAGATATACTACTACTCTTGGGAAACTAGTTGATGCACTACATCGGTATTTTTTTTTCATTTGATTACACTGCAGGAAAGCTTATGCAATCTAACGTGATTTGCTAATACTGCACTGTAATACTGCACTGCAATACTGCACAGCTAACATACGTTATGCTATGCTATTCTGTACAGAATAGAGCATTTTGGGAGTAAGGGTTGGTCATACAAACAACCTTTAGTCTTTGTCATTATTACATAAAACCACCAAAATGACTGAGGAACATACCATTTTTAGTATAAAAATTTCCTTCCTATGACTCAGCTAGTGGTGTGTTGTGCTACTGAATTAAATATGAGGATGCTACAGTCCATGTCTAATAGTGACATATCTAAGACTGTGACATCATGAGCTTTATCTTCTAAATCTTATTCTTTGCTGATAATTTCAGTTCTCAAAGATCCAGCTTTAACATCTCAATCTGTTCCTTAATATTATGAGCAATATTTTCCTCATTTCCCTTCCTTTCATTTGCTTTCCACTTTATTATGCTGTTTTAACTACTGACCTTACTTTGAAGTCAACTGAAAATGCAACTGTTCTACAGATTAAAACTAGACTATCTTTTCTGCTACGTTGTTGCTGCTTAATGAGTTCATCTTTATGTATTTTGTTACAGAAAAAGATCATTTCTTGTATGTGGTTAAAATACAATTGCAGGAGAATGGTTTGTGAATTAATGTAGGTTAATGTCAACACTGAAGTTAATTCTTTAATTTCAGTGCAAGACGAGACAATTTTATAGGAATATTCTGATATGAAATTTAGGATCATTCGTAATTCACTACAGCTAGCTTTCTCTTATTAAAGATTTTGAGTATAATAAGAGTTTTTCAGAACTACAAAAATCTTCTGTTCATTTTAGATTTAAGATCTGTGAAGGTTCAGGGAATAGGAAAAAGTTCTTTGTTCTCCTTACTAATTTGTCTTTCAAATTCATAGCCAAAGCATAATTTAAAATAGAGGAATAGAGCAACTTTGGGCTCGAAGTTTAATGAATAGATTCCTTGAAGAGCCAATTTTATCTTTTAACTTAGTTCCTAGAAGACTTTTTTAAAACATAGAAGTGAAAGTGACATACATAGGTATGATATATGTATTTCTCTGTTGATGTTTGAAAGTCCTTGACTCATTTGCATATGCATCTCAACCGTATCTCATCCACCATCTGCCCCAGAAGATGAACTCTTGATATGTAGTGGTGGCAATAACCTTTCACTTGCCCTTCCTATCCTCAGCCACTGGTCCACATATTGTCTGCTAGAATAATAAGCACTTCAGCTCAGACTTCGTTTTAATATATGTTTGCAAAGTACCTCCATATATATGCCATATAAATTATCCATGATAAAAGCAAGATTAATCTTATGGATTTGGATGTCCATAAACAAAAGAATAGAATATGAAAGGTCTATTGGATTTTGGGAGAATTTTCTTCCTGTAAGCCCCTTTGATAACAAAAGCTGTTTGTAGCATCTGTTACATATCTTGCTGAAAAAGCCTCTTCCAGCAAGATAAATGTGCTTTTTAATACCACATTCACTATGACAATAGTGAAACACGGCCTACAAACTGCAGCTTGCAGACACAGATCAAGGATTCAGGGGAGACTTTTCTATCTTGTGCTCTTCTCAAAGCTTTGATAAAAGATAATGAAGACTAGATAAGCTGAAAGAGGCACCATCAGTAATTTGGAGCATAAAGCTTCTGGTTGAGAATAGATGTTGTGAAAAAAAAATATCAAAGAAAACATGCTGTTAGGGTGTGACTGAATTTTCTGCCTTACCCACAGCAAAAAAAGGGCCTTATAAAGTCAAGAATACTGAAAATATACGCAGGTCAAACAGATCAAGAGGATCCAGCTAAAGTAGCATGTTGGATGAATCAGCTATTTTAACAGAAAATGACTAGACCAAAACTTACTCTTGTATGTTTGCTGTAAGAAATCTAGGACAGGAAAGCTGTATGGGAGCAATAAGCCTACAATGAAGAGAGTCAATCTCTCTATTGCATATCTTCTGGTTTCTGTTTTGCCTTATTAAAAATTCATTACAGATACAAATTGTTCAATATCCATACTGGGTTATTTGCCTCCCTAAAAGTAAGTCTGTGCACTTAATATAAACACAGTTTTTAAATATTCAGTCATTATGCTAATCACTTTCATGTGCAGAGTATATGACTCACAGAAAACTGCAGGTGCGCAGGAAGTATCCTAGTGATTATACAATATTAAGACATTTTGTGAATAGAGTACATTTTTATTGCATTCCCAAATAGTTCTGTATATAATACCTGTTATTAAAAAACAACCTTTCTCGCAAAGGAAAGGTTCAATAGAATGTACGCCTCTGTAAGAACACTTGTGGCTTTATTAAAGGCAACTGTACTTACAATCTAACACATCCTGTTTGTAGAGACACTCTGTTCAGAGAATGTCTAGCTGACAACTTCATATTTTCTAAGCTCCCCATCTATGTATAGATCATTAATCTGAACAGGGGGAGAGCAAAGGCCTCATGCAATCATTCATCCTATACGGTTTGAGTAAAGCTATCATGATTTCATCTCAAGCCACACAGTGAACCTGCCCTGGCATGGTTCAGTAACTAGTAGCATCAAGAAGCAGCTGGAATTCGACAATCTTGGGAGAAAGAAAGGGAAAAAAACCTAAAAAAAAAGAAGGAAAATGCATTTATATGTGGACATGAGCTAAGACATGTCTTGCCAATTAACCTCAGGTCAAGAAATGCTGCTGATACTGCTGCAAATAGAATCTGTGTTTGGGTAATGACAAATCCCTCTTTCTTACGCTGTGTTTTTCAAGGATGTTTCTCTCGACAGCTCCCAGACATAATACTCCTAAACCTACCACAGTTCACTTGCATTTGCCCCAATCCAGAAATCCATCACTTTTAGCTTTCTGTATACCACTCCAGATGTTTCTCAAGTGCTTCTCCAATGATAATTCATTTTATTAAATTAGCCAGAAGACTCATTTTTTGGGGGTGTGTGTAGGTGTAATATTAAAAAAAAAAAAGTCATCTCTAGATATTTGTATGAGCTTTTAGGCATGAAGCACCAATTTCAAAATAAATGTCCTGCTGCATAGTGGAAATCCCAACACATTCTAATCCAACATGGACTCTGTGAAAATAAACAGTGTGTACAAAAGAAAAATATAGGTTCAAAATTCAGAGGTGATAGAATTATCTTTCATTATCCATACTATAAACTATTGAGCAAGGCTACTTTAAAAAAACATCTTCCCATCATTTACTGAAAAATAGATGAAATGTCTTATCTCACTTCTGTATGATCACAATTTATGAATTTTTAACCTGTTCAGCATCCAATATTGTATTTGGAAAGTTGAAGTTTGTGCTTTATTTGGAATAACATACCCAAATTAGTGAAAACTAAAACAAAAAAAGAATGGCAGCTTTCAGAAGAGAGCCACAGAACATAGATTCACAGATGTGGTCAGGAACATTCTCTTGGTTTTGACTCGTGACAGTGACCTCCTGTCCGCTCTGAACGACACCATGAGCAAAAGCTGGATGATCCACTCACCAGACAAGACAGGAAAGTTCTGAGAATTGTTACTCTATTATTTTTTCAGTGTTTATTGAGAGTGTCCAGGCCCTGAGGGCACTAGTAGGCCTTAATGGCCTTGATTAACCTCACCTGCGACCTCCACCCACACCCCTACCTATGGCTCCAAGTTGTGAGCTCAGGTCTGGGGCTGGCAGTCCTTGCCACAGCTACCTTGGAGAAGTGCTGCTCTCCAGCTGAGCTCCTTGCTGGCCATGGACCCCACTGAGCTGTATCCTGACTGTGAACTGCTTCCTTGCTTGGTCACTGCCCTGCTTGGTCACCTGTGCAGTGACCACTGGGCCTCATTCTATGACTGATATCTGTCTTGATCTCAGAACTGCCTCACCACCGTGATCCTGCCTTATGATCCTGTCTCTTGACTGGGCCTGGCCACCACAGCTGAGCTTGCTCTGATCACCACGCTGGGTGCTGTGGGGCTGGGACCAGCCTGCGCTGCCGGCTGTTGTTTTCCCTATGGTGCCCACCTCATCCTCCCTCAGGGCACAGCCAGCCCTTCGTGTTCCCTGGCAGCGAGTGGGTGACAGAAATAAGGAATAAAAGAGCTCTGAGCTTTCACAGAGGAATTAATGACCAGAAGCAATGTCTGCTGCTCAAGATACTTTTTCCTCTTCAAAATAACAAGTCTGACAACACAGAACATCATTTGATGGTTAGCTGTTCTTTCAGCTTCCTTATGCAGTTGGCTAAAAGCCATCTGCAGTTAAATCTATGCAGGACAAATATGCTAGTACCAGCGCAATTTATTTGCAGTGGTTTTCAACATATTGACATGGTCTCTCACAGAAAGTTGGCTAGACACAAATTAGCTCCATCTGGAAGCAATATAGTGATACTACCAGACAGCATATCAAAAGGAACTGTAAGTTAGGGAAATGTACCAACAAAACCACACTTGCCTCACACTTATTCAGTTTAGAGTAGTAACAACATGTTCTGGCATTATCTACTACTCATTTAGCAGCTTTTAAAACTACCTCCTGGATATATTACAGTAATCTGATGTATCTGAATAAAGGTATTAGTCCTTTATATAATCTAACTACTACAACATGTAATATCCAAGTTCATCAGCATACACTAGCATACATCAGGCTTCCCCCCCCGCCCAGGCAGTATCAGAGGTCGTGATACTCATATTTCAGATGCTGATTGCACTGCTTCAGCTCTAAGTTGGGCTGCTAGGTCCCATTATCAGTAAAAACTGAACTTTCTGTAAGGAGGTAAAGTTTTGCAGCTTCTAGCGTCAACAGGCAATTTTGCCATGACTTTCATGCAGGGCCTGATATTGCAGCTGTAAATCACAAGGTAAAGCTTGCCTTGTTACTGAGGCAGAACTCCGCAGGGACCAGTCAAGATTATGGAACGAATGTCAACACAAAACACAACAGACTTCCTCTCCTGCTCTCCAACTGCAAATAAAACTTCTTCATTTCTCTAAATATAAATATGTTTTCAAATTAATCTGTTACACCAGATACTATTAGTATAAATGACATTAACCTTTAGGTAGACATTAATGGAAAGAATGATTTGCATCTAAAAGAATTAGTCTTATTTAATGTATTCTTGTAAGGTGCTCAAACACATCATGAGGACATACCAGGATTGGTGTAGCACTACACGAAATTCTTACATACAATGGATTCTCTTTGGTGAAGATATGTTTTTGTCTCATATTTGTATACTATGTGTGCAACTTTGCAATCATAACTAAACATAAATAAATAAAATGATGGCACTTTACAGCTGAAGATGGTTGGTGTTCTTTGCTTTCATATGTCTTAGTAAAAATGGCTGCAACCTTCTTAACTCTCACTGAATACCTTGGTCACAATGTTCCGTTTCTTTTCTATGTGGTCTTTGTCACTTCCTATCTATCTACTTTGAAACAGATCCAATACATTACTCTGGACTAGATTAGTACTTACAGTATCTATCATCTGTATTATAGTTTAATAGGATTGTTAGTCTTACACCTAAAGCATGACATTTTGAATCACATCATCATTTTCTTTATTAAATAAAGAAATGTTAGTCACATCCTGAAAGGACCATCACTGTGAGGCTGACTCAGTTATCTCTAAGGGTTCACTTTATCGCTTCCAGAACTGACAGAGTATTATATCATAAAATTCATGCAGGGTATAGTATTGCAGCTGTAAATCACAAGGGCAACTCACACAGTGGCCAGCGCTCTCTGGAATAATCTTTACATTCACGTTGTGTTCAACCAGGCTTTCAGTTGAAAGATTACATATGATGTGGTTTTCCCCAGGAACGGTAAAGGGTCACTCCCGTGTCTTTGATCCTTTCAAGCTGCTTACTAAAATGTAAACAAAGCTTTGTGTTGGACATTTATTTGTTCTTGTGCCCCTTCAAGGACTATAAAGGACAAGCTACTCTAATCCGAAGAGTCAATTTGTGTTTGTGATTTGCTTTAGGGATATTTAAATCTAAACTGCTAATCTAAAATCCTAGGAACACTACATCAATTAATCTAAATGTATCAAGCCATTGAAGTTGGACTACACTAATATTTAGGCAATCTATTACATTATCTGCTTTCTTTCAGATTTGTCCTTTTCTTAACCTTTATTTGCCTACTGGAGAAGGAGAGCAGGATCTAGGAGCTTCAGCCCACTGTCTTTCCATTTCCAGTCATGAAATCCCCATCCAAAACTGTTTTACAGTAATTGCCTGTGGCCTAAAAATTCAGCTTTTTAAATCTATTGCTGGGAAGAACAAAATTACAAAGTAGTATTTTGGGCCATTTGCTGGGTGGTACAACCGAAATATCTCAGAGGACCATGGCTTGATTCAACCCATCCAGCAGTTAATTTTCTTGGAATACTCTGATCTCCATCTCATTTCAAAGGGCCTCTCTGGTTTTACAATGATTCATTAATGGATTTTTGACTTCTTATTACCTTGCTTGCACTTCTTATTACATTGCTGGTTAGTAGGACCATCTACTAACACAAAAAGCTGACTGTACTCATCTCTACATGCCTGGCATTTCCTTTCTGAATATGAAGTCATAGTGACAATGAGGAAACTTATAGATCACATATGCAAGCTTGCATATATCCTCAGAGTTCTGCTGTTTTTGATAATTTGGTGTTTATTTTCATTACTTCTATATTCTCTTTCTCATAAAGAATGGAGTAGGTTACCAGAACACTTGGTCTTTTCTAAAGCATTTTTATATTGGCTTTTGAAAAATGCTTTTTATTTAATAAGTAAATGATAAAGCAGTCATAAAATTGCAGATCTGCATCTAGCAGACTTCAAAAAATAAATAAGCATTTTAGGTACATAATGTTTTGAACTTAGGAACAAAGTGTACGCTTGGATTTTTCATTATCTTTCAAAAGAAGGTCAGCAATTCTCAGGGCAGTTCAACAAGAAATACTCCTGTAATAAAATGCATAGTGTAAAACTAACCAGCACTTTTAGCACAGCTAAAGTGTTCTTTAAGAAGCAAATTATTACAGCAGAATGCATCATTATGAGAAGAGTGAAAATGCATTAACAGAAGTTATTCTGTCCCCCAAATAATCTATTTTTACATGATTCAGACTTAACATCTAACTCATACTCATTTATATATTCTTACTTACATTGTAAACACAAATCCACTAATTTAAAGGAATGTTCAACAAACTCATCCTCCCAACTATGTAAGGAAAAATTTCATGTTAATAAAGTTGGAAAGTATATATTATATATGATGATGTCTTTGAGTTTTTCTTAGTTATTTCTAATTGCAGAATTTTCAGTATTTTCTCAGAACGTATCCACCGATCTATGTGTTTATGCTTTAATATATACATTCTGATCAAGTACAAATGAGTTTGTACATTCCGAAAAGGAAAAGAAACTTAGTTCTTCAGTCAATTCCCTTTTTCCAACAGAAAAGACAGCAAGACTGGGTGCTCTGGTCTTGTGGAATTAAAGAGGATCCTTTCAAAACTCCTTTCTTTCAAAACTGAATTTCATCTTAACCTTACAGTCAAGGTTTACCAAAACAGCATTGCCTCCTCAGCACTCTCTTATCTACTTTCCTCCTAGAGATGAGATAGGCTTTTCCAAGTAGATAGGTAGAGTTTAACCATTAGATTTAGAATCAGATTTTTTGCTCATATTTTTTCTAAAAATAAAATTTAGGCACCTTAGGAAACTTAGTGGAAATCGTGCATCTCTCCTCTTGCAAAGTCTGAAAACAACTTTGCCTCAAGCCTGGTCCTTTCCAGGATTTAGATGCCATCCTTTGAGTTACAGGAAGGCAAGGCCTGTATCCTGTTGGTTACAGCCTTGGAACCTACCTGGTAATTATGGTGTGAAAGCTATTTGTATACAGAATCTGAGGTC
The DNA here is from genome assembly GCA_032273925.1 of Rhynchotus rufescens. NCBI lineage: Eukaryota > Metazoa > Chordata > Aves > Tinamiformes > Tinamidae > Rhynchotus > Rhynchotus rufescens. The sequence continues at coordinate 9,506 of JAVCKT010041240.1, forward strand.
AATTCTTTGAAAAAGAAATCTAAAAGACTAGAGATAGAATTTCCACTTTTTTTTTTTTTTTTTAAATCCAGTAGCTCATTCATCCAAGATCTAGATTCAGGTCTTCAGGGATTTAAATCTTTATTCCCAAACCTCCCTACCTAAGTGGATAACATAACGCTAGGTTGCAAAGCATTCTGCAAGTCCTCATTCTCAAGTCCTCAAATCATCCACTTTACAGGGAACTTGAAATAATCTAAGTATTACTCACTGAGTCAGCCATACGGTTATTGACTGCAGCCAAAATTCATTCAATGTGACTTATTAGTTATAACCCAGCACGATACAAAATAAGTCAGACACTCAATACAAGGCAAATCAGTTGCATCGGAAAGCTCTTATACTTCTTAGAGAAAAAAAATACATGATAGCAACTATTGAAAGAAAGTAAAATATTAAAATACTTACAGGGTATCAATTTATACTTCGTCTCAAAATAAGACTCGCTCCTGAGATCTCAGATTTTTTTTTTAAGATTCAATTTTCTAAAAAAATGGAACTCTCAAGTTAACAAGGATGCACAGTAAGACTGTAAGGCCAAACCACTATAGCCTGAAAAGCCCAAACAAAAGACAGAATATTGGGTATCTCACACTAAGGCTGCTCCTAATTCACACTTGAATTATTTCCAGCCACGTAGTGGACATTTGGTGATGAAAAGAACTGGCAGCAGTGTATTACCAAAAGGATTAATATTTTCATCACAGAACCTCTGTAGTTGGTCTGAAGAGTTGGAGGACTGTATGAATACATAGGTCAAGCTCAAGAAACTTGTTAGGAAGAGATACTCAGCTGTGCCTTGAGTTATGTCCTCCACTAGGGAAGATATCCAGAGTTGGACAATGACGGAAGGGCAGTTTTGCTGTACTTCATGGGGTGGCAATGGGGGATGTTTGTGAGTGTGTTCTCAGGATGCTTGCATGTTCTCACAATACTAACACATAAGAAGTATTCACCTATTTAGTTTAACCTCCCAAATGCTCTATTATATGGTTTTGAATGCTATACTCCTCACATTTTTATAGCCTACCAATAAGGACTACAAAACAACAGCAGCTAGTCAGAGAGAGCTATTAACCATCTATGAGTAATAACACTTATAATGACCGTAGCAGCTATTAAAATGCAGGCAACCATAATATTATCGGGAAAAAAGAAGCAATTCTGTGTAGAGGAAGTACATTTTTCATCTCTAGTCTTCTACTTTATCGTCCTGGAGTCATTACAGTTCATCTCCCTCTTCTAGTGATTGCTTTCTAAGAGCCCTCTAGGTCAAATTTAAGGTGCTGTGTTTCATAGCGAGACCAATTTTCTCAACAGTTTTGTCATAGTTTAAAGCAATACACTAAGTTTGCATCCTGAATAAAAACTTCTGCAGTTGTCTGGCATGGATGAAGTTTCTGTGCCTACAAGAAAGAGCTGCTTGTTTTGAGCTTTCTTCCCTGCCACAGAATTGCTCTGTGTGTCTGGCTCCTGAGGAATCCACCAGTGACCGTGTACCTGGTAGTCCAAAACTATTTAACATTTTAGTATCTCAGTGGATTAAATCTGAGTACGAAATTCTAAGGAAAAAATAATCTTAATTTAAAATTAAAAACTCTCTAGCAGCAATCCACTTAGTTTTTATGAGTTCGTACACATACTGTTTGAATCTCCCCTTTTCAACCTGCCACAAAAATGAAAAACATGGATGGCAAAATACAGCCATATGATGACATTTAGGGAGGGAATGCCCAAGGAGGAATATTGCGCCAACCGAGACTGTTCTTGGTGAGATAACCAGCTAAGGCAGAAGCTGTGACACATACAATTAACATTTGAAAATAATTTTTGGTAACAGGCTCCTCAACAGCCAAACCGTTTCAGGATTGAATGGAATGTCATGACAGAGACTAATACTCTATCTATGGAGAGTACTCCATATATATTTTATAGGATACTATCAACATAACAGCTTAAGCTATGAATATTTAAGGACCAAAGGAAGAATGGAGGATCAGTTGAGAGATGCCCTTCCTTTAGATCTATGTATAACAAACATAAATATTTATTAGATTGTAGGTGTATTAACATCAGGAATAATCCTAAAACGTATGAAGCTGCATCAGCATTTTCTTTTAAACTTTACCTAGCACAGCAAATAATCCCGAACTGAAAACTTGAACTAATGTTAAGGAGAGAATCATTTTTGCAAAATAAGGACAGAATGAAGAAGAAAACAGCAGGGTTTTTGCTTCATAAAAACTCTCTGAAACATTTATAAACAGACATTACAGTTTGATGCATTGTATGCCCAAAGTTTAGTTTACTGAATGTAAATTATCATTGCATTTAAATGAAGAAAAATTATGTAGAAAAGTTTACTTTAGAATACATTGTCAGTTTGTGAGAAATTTATTCATGGATTGGTCTCAGGACAGACCCTTTGATTTCATGGAATAAGCCTTATTTGTTCAGAGCATCATCTGTAAGAACAGGATCGCAGTTAGACTTTGCACAGGTAAGCAAAAAAATTTAAAATTTCAGGTTTTTAGAAACTGAAGTTTTAATGATGTCTGAGACTTTTCTTTTAGAAAACAAAAACAAGTGGCCTCTTTTAATTCTTTATTAATGTTGCTGGATTTTTCAGAATGAATATATTTATACAATCACCAGTCTAAATTCACCACAGTTTGAACGTAAAAATTCACTCTACTCTTCTAAGACCATAATTCACAATACTGTTCTAAAGCTCGATAGAGTCCTTCTGATAATATAATATCCTGTTTATTATATTACATTATATCCTGTTTTATAGCAGAATATCCTGTTTATTGCTGCTATTGTAAAATAAAATTTGATTTTTCAAGTCAAAAATTGAGTATTGCTTAGGTCTTTATCTAAGAGCCTTGAGTATAAATAAGTAATCAATCATTTATCATCAATTTGTTCAGCCATGCGGATTTTCATGTCTCCAATTTCTGCCTTATTCAAATATTTTAGTCTCAGGGTAATTTTCATTGATTTTTCATCCAAAAGAGACACAGAACAAAAAACGAGAAATAAATAAACAAACAAAAGCACCTTCAATATATTATACTATTTGAAAGTTTGGAACAAGTCTCCTGAGTTGTCCTGGTCTCATTCTCATTGAAATTGTCCTATTGGGATTTTAGGAATTGACTTCAAAAGTAGCAGAATCAAGTACCAGTTTCGCAGTTTAACATATTCATTAAAGCATGAATACAGGTGCAAAAATGCCATGAAGCAGCAGAGCAGGTCTTTTTATGCAGTGTCTATCCACATTCGAAGCAGATGAGAGAATGGTTTAGAGTGCCCTAAGAGCACCAGCCCAAAATATGAAACAAAGCCTCTGCAATCACAATTTTGGGATCACAGTCACATGTGAATGCTGATTATTCTTTTGAAAATGTTGAAGTGTAACAAAATGCCTCTTATTGTCAGTCCTTTCATTGTCTGGCTTGCTACTGAATAAACATGAACACAGTTGTTTGAAAACTATTGAAAAAATGTAAATAACCACTGAGTTGACAATAAAAAGTTGAATGTGACATTTGCTTTCATTTAAAATAGTTTGAAATGAGAGAAAGAACAGCGTGACATTAAAAGCACAATCTATCTCATTGTGTGGTTCTTTTTTTGGAGCCTTTCTAAGAGCATTACTCTTGATATCTACAGGAAAATAACCAGAAACTGTGTTTGACCAATTTTATCAGAAAAATGAGGGGTGAGAAAGAATATCTGCATTTAAAATTCCTCTCTAATATAGCTGCCCTAGATCCTAATGCTTCCCATATCTTCAAAATTCATGTAGGTATTTGAAATTACAAGATGGGGAGAAGTCTTACATATCTAACACGTTAAAAATATTGCAGAGAAGTTCCATCCTCTTATGTCCTCTTATTTCATTCTCTAATTGTGCTGGGAATTTGGCAGAGCAATTGTGTTTTTCATTTTGGCTAAAGTAGTACAGAAAGGTCTGATACAACACTGATTTTAATTCTCAGTTCTCATTTCATCATTTTAAAGCTTCTCTCTTTTTCATCCAGAAATTAGAATTCAAGTACAGGTGAAAATTAAATATAAGAGGCATTTTAGTCTCAAATTTATTCTGTTTTGTAACTGTGACTGGCAAATATTATTTGTGAAGGGGCTAAGAGGACAAGTGCTAGGTCACTTCTAGACTCACGTAAGATCAAGGCTAATATCAAGGCTTAACATAGCTCTGAAAAAAAATGTAAAGAAAAACATAATCACACAACTCATTAATAGATTCTGATTCAGAAGACAAAAATACAGCTCCTGAACCAAGTATCTTCCAAATCATGATCAGAAAGCAGCTCTATTTTTGGCTTATACTTGAGCTAAGCACCTTTCAGATATTTAGCTTTAATTAAGTGAAAAAATCTGGATGTTCAGATTTGAATATAGTGTGAATATTGGCTTTGTTGTCTCAATAGGATATTCCTTCCAGTGGAGGGTTCAAGCACTTCTTGCTCTCACCTCGCTCTGTGAATCATGAATGTCAATCAACCAGCTCCATCATCTTTTTGTCTTCTCGCAAGGTGCCAACAAAACCTTTGCCTATAAAATTGCCTCTTCTCGATGAGAAAAGACTCCAGAAGTCTCCTCCTCAATTTGTAGAGATAATGCTTATGTTAATTATCCTTACTATATTTCAGGTAGATGTGTTCAGTCAAACAAAACTTAACCTTTATAATGAAAAAAATGACACAAAATTAATCATTCCATTGGCCTTGTCAATAAACGTGATGACGGAGGACTGAAACAATGTTTGAATTCATTTTTATTTACCATCTCCTAGTTTGGCACTCTAATATAGAAACATTATCAGAGGTGTGGATCAGTCATCAGCTGTTGAGTAGACAAATCTGATAGCTAAAACCACAACTGCACAAGATGTAAGCTTAAGAGAGACAATTATAATGCAATTTCAGTACTATTCCCCTTACTCAAAAAGCTTCTGCCTAATACAATGGAATAGTAGAATATTAATTAAATTACAAATTTCAATTGATAAATTTCAAATAGTCCTCTTCTCATTAGCTCCAGTTGAACCTGCTGGCATTCTAGCCCTTCTGATTGTCCCTCTCAGGCTCTTGAGCATCCTTGGAGCAGCAATAAAAGCACTCAATATAAAGTGAGTAAGTGAGTAAAAGTGAGTATGCAGTAAGTGCATACTCCTGAAATGCTCTTGTTAAGTGAGCCAATGCCACCAACTGCTACATCATGTATTGCTATACATGGAAAGACGCATTAGGCAATAATTCAACGCAACCTCTGTACGGATTTGGTGGAAGGATTATGAGTATGATCCATAATGCATACAATGGGGAACATCACCATGTGGTTTGCTGTAAAAGAACCCGAAAGCAAAGTCCAGAAGACCAGTTTTGTGATAGTTTTAAACAGTTTTCAGTAGCTAAGGAGAGCTTCAGTGCAACGGTACTTGTGGATTACAGGTTTAAATTATGTCTCAGAGGGTAAGGACTTTACTTCAGCTTGGTGGAAAAAGCTTCTGCTGAGGAAAGTTCATAATGACCAATTCAAACTTCTCTGAATTGTGCTGTAAAGAACCTTTTCTTAGGAAGAAAGGCAGTTTGAACTAAGGTTAGTTATTTTGAACAGCAGGTCACAAACCATTCACCAATCAAACCAAAATCACAGCCACAACCATGAACCAGAACCGCAAACCAAACACAATCTCTTTGACCTGAGAAGCTGCACTGCAGATGTTGGTTAAGCACCCCATCCAAATTCACTTTTTTTTTCTTTCTTAAAAAAAAAAAAAAAAAAAAAAAAAACCACAAGGAAAGTTCACGTAATCACAGTTTCTTTCCATATACTTTCTAATGCCCACAATTCCTACTTCAGGTAATCTTTAGAAGCTACTCCCACTAAAAGCTATCTATCTGTTACATAAGTAAGTAAAGGAGAAGGAAGGAGGTGTGTAACTCGAGTTTCCCTTGCAGGATGTCCAAGGGAACATATTCCTATGTATTCCTCCTCTCTTTTGAAAGATACTGAAAATTACTTTCCCTTTGTTTGGGGTTTACCTTCAAAATGCTAAATGTAACTATGTTTTATGCTGCAACAAGACTTGAATTCTCCTGTGTAATCTGTATGCATTTTCTTTTAAATACTTTCACAAAAGTCATAAGAAAAACTCAAACTATTTAGATGTTAAATAATTACAGAGGAGTGGCCCAAACTTTTGAATGCTTATTCAAACTGAATTCAACAGTTAGATATTTCAAGATTGAGTGGTCCATACAATCTCTGATTTGTAGAACTGAGCAAATATTTAAAGACTTTTTTTTTTCAGGAAACACTGTTTAAATATTTAAAAAGTCTGCTAAAGTCATCTTATTCTGTTTCCTAAGGTTCACTTTCAACTTAGCATTCAAATGATTTCATTCTACCAGAAAAAAAAAAAAGATAAAAAAAATCAATCCATGACATTGCATTCATGTGCAATGTCCAAAGGTGCTTGCATATGTATAAAGGTGCTCTATATTCTTGCAAAACTTGGTGGTGAAATACTGTAGAAACGAATAAAATAAACATATGGAAATTGCAATATGCTTGTGGATAGCCTATAAGTATAAAAGGAGAAAAAGTAGATTGGATAAATTATTCATTATGAATTAGTTTTTCATCTCTAAGATTTAGTACAAAAGAACAATATATGACATCTACATATGACATTTGTTGCTGGCCAATGAATATATTCACTTGTTATTAGAATCCAGATATATAATGCAGTGGGTTATTCAGAAAAAAAAAAAAAAAAAAAAAAAACTATGTTGATTCTTTCATGTAAAATTAAAAGCCTTTCTCCTGAAATACTACTTACAAATTCATACATTTATTGGATATGATTCTGAAATTTTCTTTCCACTTTCACACCAACAGAGAGTTAATTGTTATCAAAGTCTGTAAGATATTAAGATGAAATTGTATTTGGATTGCACTTCTCTCCAAAATGGCAAGAGCTTTTCATTGCAAACTGCCAAACGACAGACAGTCTGAGAAGCCCATATAAAACTGTGACTCTTCTTGGCCATGGTGTAACTCTATTCTACATATATATGTAGTTGGGTAAAGCTTTATGAATAACATGGTTTTCCTCAAATTTCTTTATTCTAGAAAAATGTCTAATTGAATAAGATCGTTATCTTCTCAATGGTTTTCATAATGACAGTTTAAGATAACGCAGTGGATGCATGTTCATTTTATGCTTAGATTTGCCACAGTTAGAAGAAGTCAGACATTTTTGATGGTACTTCTCTCCACTACTTGAATGCCTGTTGTTATGGTGATAATTCCAGGAGGGAACATTAATGGAGCTCACTTGAAAGCTTTGATGTTTACTGCATGATTATTTATAACCCTTCATAAAAAGGTGATAGTTAGTTTTGCTACTGTTAATATGCATTATTGTATCAGTTTCCATGAGAATTACCTGAATTTCTATTATTTCTGCTATGCATCTACAACACACAATTTTCAATGCAAGCATATATACACATAGATATGTATATATAATATATTCACAAATATAGGAGAGGTGTCAGTGGACTAGAAGAAAACAACTTCACTCCAGTCTTCAAAAAAGGCAAGAGGGAGGAGCCAGGAAACTACAGGCCAGTCAGCCTCACCTGCATCCCTGGTAAGGTGATGGAGCAGCTCAACCTAGAGAGCATCTTTAGGCATGTCAAGGAAAAGAAGGTGATCAAGAGTAGTCAGCATGGATTCACCAAGGGGAAATCGTGTTTGACAAACATGATAGCCTTCTCCAATGGGATGACTGGCCAGCTGGACGATGGGAGAGCCGTAGATGTTGTCTACCTTGACTTCAGCAAGGCCTTCGACACTGTCTCCCCTAACATCCTCATGGGGAAGCTCAGGAAGTGTGGGTTAGATGAGTGGAGAGTGAGGTGGATTGAGAACTGGCTGGATGGTAGAGCTCAGAGGGTGGTGATAAATGGGGCCGGGTCCAGTTGGAGGCCTGTGGCCAGTGGTGTCCCCCAGGGGTCAGTACTGGGCCCAGTGCTGTTCAGTTTGTTCATCA
>JAVCKT010041324.1:6683-17634 GCA_032273925.1 Rhynchotus rufescens
TGGGAACCTAGTTGTGTTAGTGAAACCATTGACGATGATAGCGAGATTTGAGGAGCATTAGAGAATGCGAGAAAGAAACAGACTGGGTGGAGCAGCATTCTGCAGTCATCCCAGGAAGGGCACCCAGAGAGCCCCCCAGTTCAATCTGAGAATCCACTACCCTCTTGCCATAGAGTGGAGGGGGCAGAATTAACAGTGCTAACTGAGGAATAACAATGGAAATGGATCCCTGTTCAAGGTGACAGGAGAATCCTTCCCTGGCCCACAAGTGACCACGTTCAACAGGTACGAGGCATGATTGGACAAAAGAGGTCACAGACCAAGGCCTATCTAGGGGGCTGTCTACAGAGAAGGCTGCTCCCCCTATGGAGATAAGGAGCACTCAGAAGCAGCAGTGAGTGATTGTCATGGGTAACAATGGGTGCAGGACACAAAGGCACCAATCTGTAGATCCAACTCCTTATCCAGAGAGGTCTGTTGCCTTCCAGGGGCTCAATAAGGGATGTTGCAGAGACACTATCAAGGCTTGTCCAGAAGTCGACTATTATCCCCTGTTACTGTTTCATGTGGGCACTAATGACATCACAGGGAAATTGGGCAACATCAAACGAGCCCATTCAGAGCCCCACAGATGGCAATGAAAGGTTTGGGAGGCCAGGTTGTGTTCCCCTCTATCCCGCCAATGAGGGGAATGGATTCAAGGAGGACAAGGCAAATATTTCAGGTTAACAACTGGCTGCTCCGCTGGTCTTGGCAACAAGGTTTTGGTTTCTGTGGCCATGGGACTCTGAGGATCACCAGCTAGTTAGAAATGATGAGAGCCACCTCAGCAAGAGGGGCACACCTGTCTTTGCCAAAAGGCTGGCCAGCCTGGTTAGGAGGGCTTTAAGCAGGAAGAGGGAAGGGGAGCTATCAGCTGGAAAGACAACACAGGGAGGCACAAACAGCTCTGGAGGTTTCTGCAGTGTGTTGATGATAGCTTTTTGATGCAGGTTGTGGAGGAGCCAATGAGGAGAAGTGGGCTACTGGATTTTGCACTAACAAACAGAGAGGAACTTGCTGGAGATGAGAAGGTAGGGGGTGGCCTTGGCTGTAGCGATCATGAGTTAGTAGAGTTCAGGATCCAACAAGGTGGAAGCAGGGCTGTAAGTGCCCTTGTAACCATGGACTTCAGGAGGGCTGACTTTGGCCTCTTCAGGGACCTCCGTGGAAGAATCCTATGGGCTAAAGCTCTAGAAGGAAGCGAGGCCCAAGAGAGCTGGTTAGTTTTCAAACAACACTTCCTCCACACTCAGCAACAGTGTGTCCCTGTGAATAAAAAGTTAGGTAGTGGGGGGGCAGGAGGCCTGTGTGGATAAGCAAGGAGCTCCTGGCAAAACTCAGACAGAAGAAGGCAGTATACAGAATGTGGGGAAAAAGGACAGGCCCCTTGTGAGAAATATAAGAATGTTGTCAGAGAATGCAGGGATGTGACAAGGAAAATTAAGGCATGTTTGAAACAAAATTTGGCAAAGGTTGTTAAAAATAATAATTAGAGCTTCTTCAAATATATCAATGGCAAAAGGAACATGAGGGAAAATGTGAGTCTGCTGGTGAACGGGGCAGGTGCCCTGGTTACAAAATACACAGAAAACGCAGAGTTACAGAATGCCTTCTTTGCTTCGGTGTTTACCAAGAGCAGTCCTTGGGAATTCCAGGCCCTAGGAACAAGCCTGGAGAGAGGAAGACTTACCCTGGGTAGAGGAAAATTGGTTCAGAGAGCACTTAGGGCAGTTCATGGGCTCTGATGGATGCACCCCAGAGTGCTGTGTGAGCTGGTGGATATTATAGCTAAGCCGCTCTCCATCCTCTTCAAAAGGTCCTGGAGTACAGGGGAGGTGCCTGAGGACTGGAAGAAAGCCAATATCATGCCAGTCTTCAAAAGGTCAAGAGGAGGACCCAGGCAACTACAGGCCAGTTAGTCTCACCTCCATCCCTGGAAAAGTGATAGAATAGCTCATCCTGACTATTGCCTGCAAGGGCATGGAGAACAAGAAGGTGCTCAGGAATAGTCAGCATGGATTCACCAAGGGGAAATCACTAACCTGATTGCCTTCTATGATGGAGTGACTGGCTGGATAGATGAGGGCAGAGTGGTGGATGTCATCTATCTGGATTTCAGCAAGGCTTTGGACATCATCCCTTACAACACCCTCTTGGGCAAATTCCAGAGGGGTGGTTTAGATGAGTGGACAGTGAGGTGGATTAAGAACTAGCTGGATGGAAGAGCTCAGAGGGTGGAGATCAGGGGTGCAGAGTCTAGTTGGAGGCCTGTAGTTAGCAGTGTCCCCCAGGGGTTAGTCCTCAGTCCAGTCTTATTCAATTTATTCATCAACGACCTAAATGAAGGGATGGAGTGCCCCCTCAGCAAGTTTACTGATGATACAAAACTGGGAGGAGAAGCTGATACCCCAGAGGGCTGCACCACCATCTAGAGAGACCTGGACAAACTGGACACTGGATAGTGAGAAACCTCGTGGAGTTCAACAAGGGAAAGTGCAGGGTCCTGCCCTTGAGGAGGAATACCAGTATAGGCAGGGGACTGACCTTCTGGAGAGCAGCTCTGTAGAGAGGGAGCTGGACATCATGATAGATGACAAGCAGATGATGAGGCATTATGTGCCCTCATGGCCAAGAAGGCCAATGGGCTTCCGGGAGTGCATTAAGAAGAGTGTCTCCAGAAGGTTGAGAGAGGTGATCTTCCCCCTCTGTAGGCAGTCCTGGTGAGGTACATCTGGAGTATTATGCCCAGTTCTGGGTTCCCCAGTACAAGAAGGATGTGGAGCTTCTGGAGTGAGTTCAATACAAGACTACGAGGATCATCAGGGACCTGGAACTATTCTGAATCTATACTATTCTGATTACACTACTTCTAAGTCTTGTTCCAGGTTCTTTAAGTAGTCCCATTGTGAAGAAGACTCTAATGAAGAATCCAGGCTACACTTCTTTGGCAAGGTGTAGGAACCAGGTAGGATTTATTTGTAAGATGTTTCTGAAGGAAACTTCCTCACATTTTGGAAGAAAACATAGAGATGAAAGGAACGATGAATAATTTAAAGCCAATGTATCTTAAAGATGGAATATCTTGTCTTAAAAGACTCTTTGGACTATTATAGCAGGAAGCCTCATCAATCATCGAACCAAAGAGTGAAGCTATAAAAGTAAGTATGCAAATCTGAGGAAAGAGAATAACTGACTCTTAATGGAATCATTTGATTTCTTAACCATGTGAAAATATTCACAACAGAAACTCCCCTGTTTCATCTCTGCCGGATACCTTTTTCTCCTATCCCTGCTTTTCGTTTTGGTCAACAAGATCTAACCTCCTCCAGTCATGGATTTGAAAGGTGTAATGTGGTAAAATTTCTGTCATAGCTTGATATCAAAAGCTGTGAAAAAAAGGACCACGTAGCCTATAGACACATAGTGATAAGTAAATGGCTTTACTTACATAATCTCCATTTATGAAGAATCTTAGAGAAACATTAAAAAATGATCTTTTTAAAAATCTAAATGCTAACTAGATACCATATATAGATATTTTTGAAATACAGATACACTTGAAAAGAATGCAAAGAAACTACTTATGATAATGAATTCCAAGTATTTATCATGAAAATACTCTCATTACAGGTCTTCACTGTACACAGAAAGCAGTTTATTGTAAACAACTTTGTGCTGTAGACAAAAATTTAATGTCTTAATTACAACTTATAAGTAAAAAAAACTGTAAAAAATGTCTAGAAAAATAAAGTAATTTGTATATTTACTGTTTATTTATCATCTTGAATATGTTCTCTAGAAAAATCAGTCCTCAGTGATGTTAAAAATAGTAAACTAGGAATCTTTGCATTCCTTGTAGTATAAAGTATGTTTTTCTAGTAAATATAACAAGACTGTGGAGGTCATTGTCGAGGATGCTGTTGGGTATAGCAAATTAGAAAAACTCAAAGAGTGATTGAAAGATTATAGTGATACCAGTACTTTCCAGAAGTATAATAGTAATATAGTTATTTCAGATTTTAAATACAACCTAGGGAGAATTAGGCCTAGATTTTATGTGGGCATATTTTACTGTAGTCTTCATCTCTGCCCCACTTTTTTGCTGTAAGTATTTCTAGTGCTTGCTGAAGGAGACAGGATACTGAATTAAACAGTATGTAATTCAGCACAACATCAATCACCTGAAGATGTTTGAAATTTGAAACAAATAAACTACTCCAGATAGAGAAATATTCTGTATATAAACTTACTTCTCAGCTGATGATAGTACCAGTAAAGCCCCACTAGATCTCAGCTACATGTATATGTTCCTTCCCAGCTATAGGAATTTGAATTGGGGAAAATACTGATACCACAAAGCTCTGTCCAAAGATAAAATTATGTTCCTTCCTCTCACATTAACAAATACATTTATAATTTGACTCCACAGAGATAAGCAAAAATATAAAATATCGTGGCATGCTTGGCAGGTAACAGAGAGAGAAAATCTCAAATCTGCCCACAATTTGCTGGCATTCTCTGGCACATGAGAAACCTTGTTAGATCATTCCATCAATTAAATTCTTTAAAAATTATTCATATTTATCATGGTTCTGTTCATAAAGTTCATTAATATTGTGAGACAAGAATAGTCGCACATCCAGACAGGTCTCATAGCCACTAATGTTTAATTACCTGTTTATTAGATAATCCATCTTTTATGGGAAGTTCCCAATATTCAGACTTGACAGGCTATTATTCTAATGGTTAGTAGATTGCTTTGGCTATTAACTGGTTCTAGAAATAAATTTAGGATCTATCACTAATGGGTTTATATGACAAAAGGGGCAAAATAGTAAGGTTTAAAGCCTGTTAAGCTATAATAATAATAATAATAATAATAATAATAATAATAATAAAAGTAAAACTGATTACAGGAGACTTTGGATCAGAAACTTGAAAAACACCTTTACATTATTTTTCAAAAATGTGACAAAGAAGAAAATCAAGTATAACTTTTGACGTTTTTACATTTCTGATAATTTTCATTATAACTTCACTAAGTGGGGTATTGTTCTAGTGATGGAATTATCATTAATTTTCAAGAAAAGAAAAAAGTATTTAATTCAAGATTTGAAAATAAGTCAGTTCCAAGAAATGAGATGCCAGATGTCCTACTAGCTTTCTCCATTTTCCATGATTCTGAACTACTTCCTGTTGTGTCCTGCTATGATCAGTGTTAATCACTAAACACATTTTACAGTAGTTGTGCAATTAAGTGAATGGTAAATATCACTGTAAAATGATGTGACAACAGAAAATAAGACTTTATAACCCAAATATAACTTTACAAACCAAAAATAATTGTTGTTATAGAAATGAAAAAATCTTTATGTAATTGTATCAGTAAGTAGTAGGGGTGAGCAGAGTAAACACATCAGTGTTTGTTAGTAGAAAGCAAGTTAGACATTTTGAGCTAATACTCATGGCCACCTGCTATTCTCATATTATATTTGTATAAGAACAGTGTAAACCATGACAGACTTGAGCTGATTACAACATACCCCAGGTTATATCATATAGTGGCAAAAATATTTTGATGAAAGTATTACTTCCTGCTCCAATTGACATAAACCAAATAACAGTGGCATCTAATTAAATATCTATATATGAATAAACATTATATTTTTTTTAAAAAAAGCTTCTGGCTTTATATTCCACAAATGAAAGAGACAAATAAATTACATCATAATTCAACATAAGACGAAACTTAAGATATCTTTCCAACAATCATAACAGTAACAAATCCTAACATCAATCATAACAGATATCATTTTTTATGAAACAAATTTAATTCTATTTCCTGAGACTGTCAACCTTTCTTTTTTATGGTTCTGCTTCTCCTAAAGTGAAGTCACCATAATCTAATTAGCTATTAACAAGACCAGCATTATAACTGACTGCATTTTATAATCAACTAGTTATGATGATATTAAATATCCCAAACAAAAGAGGACACTAACATTGTCCTTAGAAACAAAATTTTTTTAAAAAATAGAATTCATTATCTTTCTCTTGGGGTTAGCAATGTTAATATATCTGTCAATCATTTTAAAGCTGTGACCACTGTACAAACTCCCTAGGTGAATTTTTAATTTATATGCAATTATACTGCAGATATTCTTTCCATATCTTACATAAATAAGTTGTTCATATCTCCCAAGATTTTTAACAAATTGCAGAAATTCTGTTTTATTAATAATTCTGTTATAATGTAATGGTTCTCTTTGTTATCAGGTCACAGTTTTGGCTGTATTCCCTTAGGGAACCAATACTGTACAAATTCTAAGTAAATTAGTATAAATGAAACAAATTAATTGTGAATTATGCAAACTGACCTTTACCTCTTAGTTGTAATGCAAGATTATTAGCTATAAGTCAGTAAATACTGCAGGATAAATGAATAATTTAAGCTTTCCTAGCATTAATGAGAAGAAAATTTTGATTTAACAAAATAACCCAATCACATTTCCTTGTATGAATATTACAAGTGGAAAGGAGACAAATGAAAGTCAAGGACAGGAGGAGATGTGCTAGAAAGCACAGAAAAGAAATGTGGCAGAGCAAAACTGCCATATGCAAGTGTACTCTGGCATGTGGTCTGTAGGGTACATGAATGCACACATGACTAAAGGTCCTGTTCATAGGCAATCAGAGATTGTGTTAAAATAATGGCACATTGGATTAGCCAGCTCTTACTACATTAATGCCCTTTGGGATTTCTCTATCATGGATGGCTAGAAAAAAATAGGCATTTTGATTTTGAAATGCACCCTTTAGGAGCTGAATTTAGAAGCAGTTTCTAAATGAATAGACAGAAAATTTTATTGTCTGCATTTCTGGTTAATTGCAACCCACTAGATTATGCACTGGAAGATAATAACAATCATCAGTGGTATAGGAAAAATACAGGAAGATTTTAGATATTGGGTATATGTCTTTTCAAAAAGAAGATAGCTGTGTTGAGTGAAGATGGGGAGCATGTTTATCATAGATATAGAAACCTGAAAGACACAAAAACCTCTTAAAGTAAAAAAGAAAAAATACAAAGCAAACTGCATTCATAACATCTTACTAATGCTGTATATAGACAGGATTATGAGATTCCTGGCATGGGATATATGTCTGGACTGCAGGTAGGGGGATGAGCCTGAGTTCAGCATGTAAGGGGGAGCTGGAACTCAGCAGGTTGGCTAGAAGGAGCTTTGGAGCAGAAAAGAAAGTGGGAAACAAGTTTCTTTCATTGGAAAAAAAAAAAAAAAAAAGAGAGAGAATTTGATCCATCTACAGCCTAGCTGGCAGCTCTCTAGACACATGCATAGAGTGCAAGAGTTGTTTGTCTCTTTCAGTGTAGATGCATAAGAAAAGCAAGAGCTCCTATGGATCATTGGCTTTTGATGTTCTGTGCTTGCACAGTGCTTTGTAAGTCAGAGACCTGATTGTGAAGCAGTCCATAGGGTAAATAATAAATAGTAACAGCAGAAAAAATGATAATATCATATCAAAAATACATTTTCTTTCAGGATTTAGCAGACAGTGTAACTTCATATCTGTCAGTAAAGAAGACTATTTCTCATAACAAATTATTCTGTTGTAATGAAAATTTGAATCTATGCCAGACAAGTTTTCTTCTGTGCACCTAGATATACTGTTGTAATCTATTGAGCTAGCAATTTTGAGTAAATTTATAGTGGTTCCTGGGAGAAATGATTTGTTATTCACCTACCCTTAGAATTTCCTATATTGTGATTATGAGATTACAATCATGGGATTATGGAATTACCACAAATGTGGTAGGGTATAATAACTCTTCAAAGATAAAGTGAAGAGAGAAAATTACTGTGCTCTTTCTAGCCTTTCTTCTGTCCAGAAAGGTAGGACAGAAGGTTCCTCTTACTCTAGATGTCCAAAGTACTGACATTTTCCTTGTTTTTTTTTTTTTTTTCTCTATGAAGACTTCCTACTTCACTGAAAGAATTATTTTATATCATTTATCTGGTACAGGGTTTTTTGCATATTTTTTATTATTCATATCCTCCAAATATAAGGAAGATTTTTTGTTCATTATGATATGCAACTTTTGATAGAGCATATATCACAACACACATTTTATGAGTATTTTTATGGCTAATGTGTGCAAGATTAGTATCTTTCTTAGAAAAAAGCTTTCAAGAGAAAATTTTTTTCAATCCTGTAAATTTATTTAAGCCCAAACTTTGAAGTTTATAAATAGCCTAAATAATCATTATTTTTTGACAATTCTGTCTTTGTTTTCTTTATTTCTTACTCTAAGGCAAATTCAGTTAATAACTGACAAAAAAAAAAGAAACCGAAAGTAAAGAAGAAAATTTAGTTTCATATTTTTAAGGTGGTACAGATAGATAGTACTTTTTTCATATCAACACTAGAGAAGAATAATCAATGTCTCAGTCTGGATTTATATCTATTGGTATGACTACATTAGTCCTCTTTCCTGTAATGATTACATTGACCCTGTCTATAGAATAATTGTCTATTGTTGTCAATCTAAAGCTTGCACATGATTGTGTCAGAATAATTAATAGGAAGGCCAGACATTAAGTGGATATAAAAAATAAAATAACTTTATGACAGTTTTCATTTTCTTTCAAACTGTCATTATATTTCAATCACTCCTTTATTTCTCTAGTGTTATCACTAATGTATGGGGTAGTTGCATGTATGGGCAATACCTGTATTGCAATTATCTTATTCTATTTCTGCATCAGTTGCACGGATGCTTGATGGTGTAGACACAAGGACATGAACAGGGGCATTTACTTGGTTCTTACTTTGCAAAGGTGTTTTACCAGTTGGAAGCCTAAAGTCTTGTTGATTCTCACGAGCTTCTCTTTCTATGCATTGTCAAAAATGGAATGTGAGGTTCTTGCAATTAAGTATTTTATGCCTTTACAGATAATTGATGTATTTTATCAAAATTTATTGATTGAGCTTTAATAAAAAGTAGATATGCTAAACCATGAGCTCTGTGCTGTACTGAGCAATTACAGAATAAATGGATGATTCATGCTCCCAAGGTTACATAGTCTTAATCTATAAAATCTGTATTTGAAGTACATTTTTACCCAATTTGATTCTTCTGGTGCTTTCAGGACTGAGAGCAAACAGTTTGACTATGTTTTAGTTTTAATTCATTTCTTTTAATTGAACTATTTTCAAATGAAGGCTGGAGAGGGAGTGCTAATGTGGATTTTTTTAAGTACTGGAGCATCAACATTAAAATCAAGTCACATCTGGGTTCTGACACAAATAACAAGGTTTGTCTTATTTGACAGTCTTTCTGGCTTTGCTCCTAGTTTTGGCCTTATTGTGAAATGTGTAATATTTTTCAATGCATTTTCTAATAAAAGCAGGTGCAAACTGGATGTGTCTGTCTGACAGATAAGATTTTGCCCTTTCTGACCAACAGACAGAAACTATTGATTAAAATGGAGTCACTTTTTCAATGTTAATTGGGCTAAGATCTCACTGTATAATAGACTTCAGCGTTAAAAGCCTTCACAGTGCAGTAGATTCTGAACACTGTATTTTTCATTAGTGTAAATTGAATCTATAAATTACTGCCTCAAGATGCTCAACAATTCCCAAAAGAACTTCATAAATTTAGTATACTAAATTTATACTCAACATTTCTCATGGTGAAACAGGTTTGTACAGCTGCCTATCATATTTTTCTAAAACTTTGTTTGATTTCTGTCTCATATTCCTAAAGGTCACATGAAGAGTCATCAGGGGATATTTAGTTTCTAAGTATTTTCCTGTCTCACCACTGTACACATAAGATTTGTGTTTAAGATTTTCTCATCTTCCGAGGAAAATTTTCTGTACAACTACTTTAAATTAAAACTATTGATTGAAGGAATATTAAACCATGAGATAAGGCTATGGAAAATTATATCCATAGTGCCATTATTTAATCATGACAATAGTCTCTGAAGCTGAGGAGAGGAAATTTGGAGATTCTAACGGAGCTATAGAACCCAGGAATTAACATATTTCTTTTTGCTTTTGCTGTTGCATTTTTTTGTTTGTTTTGTTTGTTTTGTTTGTTTGTTTTTTTGATAGGAAAGATTTTATCCTATCATTGCAGCTTTTTCTCAGGATGCCTATCTAGAACTCTGAGACAACAGAATTACTTGGTCTGTAAAAACTCTTATACAGAAAGATAATCTACAAAGCTCTCTTAGATGTTAGGCCGTAATCCTACTTCTAGATATTAAATTGTGAACCACAAAGGGAATCACAGGGAAAACTCCTTATCCTAAGGATGCCTGAAAATGTAACTGAAGCATCCTGCTGAGAGCATATTAATCAGATCCTCAACTAACAGAATCGGTGTAGTTTCATAGTTTATGACCTATATTGACATATCATCTCTGAAGGGCAAAGTCTTGAGAAACTATGAGTATTATTTAGTATGATGTTTGACAGAGTACCTTATAAACTTATAAAACTTACATATAAAAAAAAAAAAAAAAAAAAAAAGAGTATGAACATTTTAGCTAGAAGCCCAGGAAACTGCATCCAGAGAGGAGTTTTACATTAAGGAATCATAGAATCATAGAATCCTTAAGGATGGAAGGGACCTCTAGAGGTCATCAAGTCCAAACCCCCGCACATACAGGATCACTTAGAGCACGGGGCACAGCACTTCATCCAAGTGGAGTTTGAAGATCTCCAGAGAAGGAGATTCCACAACATCTCTGGGCACCCTGTTCCAGGGCTCTGTAACCCTCACTGTTAAGAAATCTTAAGTTCCTGTGGAACATCTGGTGGAACATCTTCAGTTTTTGGCCGTTTCCTCTAGTCCTATCAGTGGCCACCACTGAAA